>SJYC01135385.1:0-12157 GCA_006408675.1 Madoqua kirkii
AAGGGAACCCTCTTACACTGTTAATGGGAATGCAAACTAGTACAGCCACTGTGGAGAACAGTGTGGAGATTCCTTTAAAAATTGCAAATAGAACTGCCTTATGACCCAGCAATCCCACTCCTGGGCATACACACTGAGGAAACCAGAACTGAAAGAGACACGTGTAGCCCAATGTTCATTGCAGCACTGATTATAATAGCCAGGACATGGAAGCAACCTAGATGGCCATCAGCAGATGAATGGATAAGAAAGCTGTGGTACATATACACAATGGAGTATTATTCAGCCATTAAAAAAATACATTTGAATCCATTCTAATGAGGTGGATGAAACTGGAGCCGATTATACAGAGTGAAGTAAGCCAGAAAGAAAAACAGCAATACAGTATGCTAACACATATATATGGAATCTAGAAAGATGGTAATGATAATCCTGTGTGTGAGACAGCAAAAGAGACACAGATGTATAGATCAGAATTTTGGACTCTGTGGGAGAGGGAGAGGGTGGGATGATTTGGGAGAATTGTATTGAAACATGTATACTATCATGTAAGAAACCAATCACCAGTCTAGGTTTGATCCAGGATGCAAGATGCTTGGGGCTGTTGCACTGGGATGATCCAGAGAGATGATATGGGGTGGGAGATGGGAGGTGGGGTTCAGGATTGGGAACTCATGTACACCTGTCGCTGATTCATGTCAATGCATGGCAAAACCAATACAGTATTGTAAAGCAAAATAAAGTAAAATTAAAAAGTAAAAAAAAGAGATAATAACCACTCTAAGGCCTACATCGTCGAGCCAACATGAGGGTTCAGTTCAAGAAGAGGATATAAAAATATTCTTTTTAAAAAGGATGAAATACTCTCACTAGAAGTATAAAAAAATTAAATACTGTTTTGGTATGTAAAAAAATTCTTGCTGTACCGATTAGGTGATAACCACTATTCCATCTCCCAGGTGGCTGATGCAGTCTTCTGTATTGCCTACTCTACTCTTGACTTCTACAGTATTTTTCATTTTAGTTATTCTTCAGCTCTGATTTTTTTCTTTTCAATATTTTCTCTTTGTTAAAGTTCTAATTGTGTCACTCTATTCTTATTCAAATTTTAGTGAACACTTGTGACTGTGATTTGAACTATTTAAGTAAAATGCTTATTTCTGTTTCATTAGTTTGTCCTCCTACCCCTACCCCATGTTTGCCAATGCTGGAGACCCAGACTTGACCCTTGGGTCAAAAATACCCCCAGAGAAAGAAATGACAACCCAGCCCAGTATTCTTGCCTCGAGAATTACATGGAGATAGGAGACTGTTTATGGGGTCACAAAGAGTTGCACACCACTGAATAACTAATACTTCCACTTTTCATGCCTTGAATTTTATCTTGTTCTTTCATTTGGAACATAGGCCTCCTCTGTTTTCTTGTTTTTTTGACTGTCCCTATTTGTTTCTATAAAACAAAGCTAAATTATTACCAACCTTGGTCTTGCAGGCATGTCCTTGTGTGAGAGTACACCTGTGTAGTTTGTGTGTAGAGGCTTTGGTGGGAAAACTGGATCTGAAACAAGTGAAGAAAAGGGCTTTTTCTGAGAAACACTGGGGCCATCACCTTGGCAGAGGTGAGCCAGGAGTGTGGCTACAGCTAGAGCCCAGCATGGAATGGGGCTTTTCCCCAGACACACAGAGGGATCACTGCCTTGATGAGGTGGAGCTAGAGCCTGAGGAACTAGAGAGGAGCCTGGTGTAAAAAGTAGTTTCTTCTGGGGTGTGCTGGCAGCTACTCCTTTAGCAAGAAGATTGGAGTTAAGGCTGAGGGGCTGGAGTTAGAGCCCAGCGTGGACTGTGGATTGTGCTTGTGTGGTCTTAGAAGGCTGGTTAGAAGACCTTTGCTAAGTTTGGAAATAAGCAAGCCCATGTGTACACTTTAAGGGCCAAGTCTTGATTTCCTAAAACTCTCTGGTTCTCCCAGTCAGTCAAAAGCCTCACAGGTTTGCAAAACCAGACACGGAGTCTCATCTTTCTCATGCTAGGTCTGTCCTAGGGCTGGTGGTACCCATTGTGGGGTTCAGATCCCTCACTCTCCAGGGATGATACTCAAGCTTGTGATGATATATTTTTCCTCTTCTGAATCACCCAGCAGGGATGTGGGTCCAAACAAAGATCATTTTTTTCTCTCCTACCTACCTCAGTGTGGTCTTTTCACTGTATCTTTGGTGGTAGAAGATCCTTTCTGTTACTGTTCAAGTTGTTCTCAGAGACAGTTGTTTTACATATGATTACAATTATGGTGTGTGAGAAGTTGTGAACACAAAGTTTTCCTTCTCTGTTATCTTGATCCTGCCCCTTATTGTTTATCTTTATGACAATTTTAGTGGCATTTGACCTTTTAAATTATGTGAATAGAATTAAATAGACAAAAAATTAGCAAGTAATAGATGAAAACCTGCAAAAGCACAGACTTTCAATAAAAATAGGAGACTATATATTAATATTTTATGCAAGTGAAAAATATTATTTTGCACAATATGCAAAATGTGCTTGTATCTGTAACCAGTATCACACTTTGCATTATTTGCCTTGCCCTAGAGACATGTGGGGGCTTCCCTTGTGGCTCAGACAGTAAAGAATCTGCCTGCAAGGCAGGAAACCTGAGTCCGATTCCTGGGTTGGGAAGATCCTCTGGAGAAGGGAATGGCAACCCATGAGAGTATACTTGCTTAGAAAATCCCATGGACAGAGGAGTCTGGCAGGCTACATTCCATGGGGTCTCAGAGAGTCCAACACAACTGAGCAACTAACACACACACACACACACACACACACAGAAGCATTTGAGTTTCTTACATGTTTGTATATTTTCTGAAAATACGGTGTCATAGCTAGAAATTATATGACTATCTCAGGACAATTGTGTTACCATATTAGAGACCTTACTGAGGAACTTTACTGAGGCAATAAAGAACCAAGCATGATCAATGTTTAGAAGAAGGAATTACCAAGAGTGATGGCTATATGAAGAAGAAGAAGATAATGAATCATATATAGGGATCTGAACCCCACATTGGGTACCACCAGCCCTAGGATAGATCTGGAATCAGAAACTAGAGTTTGGGAACTAGAGGAATGATAATCTTTGAAAGCAAAAGATCAGGAAGATGATTTAACCCATCCAGAGCTTCAGATCCAGACACTATAAAAGCAAATGCACACTTAGACATGCAGTATAGAAAGAATAAAAAATCGGGGCTATGGAGTTCTCAACTGTCTCTCCCTACTGGAGTTCAGGTTAAAACAATGGCCTTGATCAGCTGAAAAAAGAGGACAGAACTTTCTTGAGGCTTTTGACATTATTGGCATAGTGAGTTCTTTATTTTCTTATTCAGATTGTGACAGTTCAATAAATATCATTGGTGGTGATCTATTGCTTTCTTACTGCCAGGGCCGTGTAGTGTCTGATATATGAAACTAACATGAAACAGTGATTTATATTTCCATGATTGCTTGTTAGATAACTAAATAGAATGTCTAAATATATATGCAAATGTGTTGATTAATCAGTCTCACTTTTCAAATGACTTCCTTTTTGTATTCAGCTTTCACATAAACTATTGTTTTATCAGAAGACTTAACTGTGTACAGTATTTGAGTTTACATAGAGTAGGGTGAATTTTAATGAAAAACATTCATCATCTTCAGGACTTAGCCAATACATGTACCTGCCTGTTACTCCCTTGCAAGGTTCAGCATATTTCTGTGGGATTGCATCAACTCCTGGAACAAAGACTTTGGATTTTGAGCTCAGTATTTAGAAAAAATCAGAAATTCAATATAATTTTGTTTATAATGATAATGATGAACTGATCTTAAAAATAACAATTACTCAAACTTTTATAATTTATTCCAAAAGTATAGTGATAATGATAATAAAAATAATTTGTTAAGTACCTACTATATAGCAGATTCTATGTCAGAGGTTTTCATATATTTTCTTTGATTCTCTTTAAAATTTATTCAGGTTTCCCTAATTACAGTATGAAAATTCAAGTGAGGAGACTACATGAGAGTAACTACATGAAAATGTGATCATCAGGGAGATATGACAGGGACATAAAACTAACCCATTTTATCCTTCAAAAGTAAAATTACTATTCTTGCTTCCTCAAACTTACCAACTGTGTTGGGCCTCAGTTTTCTCATCTGTAACTTGGGAACACTAATAACTTCATTGAATACTTGTGTCTAAAATGAATTCTATACAGAATGGATATTCAATATTGCAGCATGGCTTATACAATCCTAACTAAATCATACGGAGAGTCTAGAAAGCAGGATTTCACTTTCTTCCTGAAGACACAAAACATGATAGGATCAGTTTTACAAAAAAAAAAAAAAATGTGCAACAATTTGTATGGAAACACAAAAAACCTCGAATAGCCAAAGCAATCTTGAGAAAGAAGAATGGAACTGGAAGAATCAACCTGCCTGACTTCAGGTTCTGCTACAAAGCCACAGTCATCAAGACAGTATGGTACTGGCACAAAGACAGAAATATAGATCAATGGAATAAAATAGAAAGTTCAGAGATAAATCCACACACCTAGGGACACCTTATCTTCAACAAAGGAGGCAAGAATATACAATGGAGAAAAGACAATCTCTTTAACAAGTGGTCCTGGGAAAACTGGTCAACCCCTTGTAAAAGAATGAAACTAGATCACTTTCTTAACACCATACACAAAAGTAAACTCAAAATGGATTAAAGATCTAAACGTAAGATCAGAAGCTATAAAACTAGAGGAGAACATAGGCAAAACACTCTCTGACATAAATCACAGCAGGATTCTCTATGATCCACCTCCCAGAATACTGGAAATAAAACCAAAAATAAACAAATAGAATCTAATTAAAATTAAAAGCTTCTGCACAACAAAGGAAACTATAAGCAAGGTGAAAAGATAGCCTTCTGAATGGGAGAAAATAATAGCAAATGAAGCAACTGACAAACAACTAATCTCAAAAATATACAAACAACTTATGCAGCTCAATTCCAGAAAAATAAATGACCCAATCAAAAAATGGGCCAAAGAACTAAGTAGACATTTCTCCAAAGAAGACATCCAGATGGTGAACAAAAGCTTGAAAACATGCTCAACATCACTCATTATCAGAGAAATGCAAATCAAGGCCACAATGAGGTACCCTCTCACACCAGTCAGAATGGCTGCGATCCAAAAATCTACAAGCAATAAATGCTGGAGAGGGTTTGGAGAAAAGGGAACCCTCTTACACTGTTGGTGGGAATGCAAACTAGTACAGCCACTATGGAGAACAGTATGGAGATTCCTTAAAAAGTTACAAATAGAACTGCATTATGACGCAGCAATCCCACTCCTGGGCATACACACTGAGGAAACCAGAACTGAAAGAGACACATGTACCCCAATGTTCATCGCAGCACTGATTATAATAGCCAGGACATGGAAGCAACCTAGATGGCCATCAGCAGATGAATGGATAAGAAAGCTGTGGTACATATACACAATGGAGTATTACTCAGCCATTAAAAAAATACATTTGAATCCATTCTAATGAGGTGGATGAAACTGGAGCCGATTATACAGAGTGAAGTAAGCCAGAAAGAAAAACAGCAATACAGTATGCTAACACATATATATGGAATCTAGAAAGATGGTAATGATAATCCTGTGTGTGAGACAGCAAAAGAGACACAGATGTATAGATCAGAATTTTGGACTCTGTGAGAGAGGGAGAGGGTGGGATGATTTGGGAGAATTGTATTGAAACATGTATACTATCATGTAAGAAACCAATCACCAGTCTAGGTTTGATCCAGGATGCAAGATGCTTGGGGCTGGTACACTGGGATGACCCAGAGAGATGATATTGAGAGAGAGGTGGGAGGGGGGTTCAGGATTGGGAACTCATGTACACCTGTGGCAAATTCATGTCAATGTATGGCAAAACCAATACAGTATTATAAAGTAAAATAATTAATTAATTAATTAAAAAAGAAAAAAGAATGTGCTATTATTTTAGCTATTATTGTTAGTCCTCCCAATTTTGAAAAAGGAAAAGGTAAATTGTTTTATATTGTATACGTCTGTCCTTATCTGGTCCCATAACTTCATGGCAAATAGATGGGGAAACAATGAAAACAATGAGAAAGTTTATTTTCTTGGTCTCCAAAATCACTGCAGATGGTGACTATAGCCATGAAATTAAAAGACGCTTGTCCTTAGAAGAAAACCTATGGCCAACCTAAGTAGCATATTAAAAAGAAGAGACAATACTTTGCTAACAAAGGTATGTCTAGTCAAAGCTATTTTTTTTTCCCAGTAGTCATGTATGGATGTGGGAGTTGGACCATAAAAAAGGCTGAGCACTGAATAATTGATGCTTTTGAACTGTGGCGTTGTAGAAGACTCTTGAGAGTCCCTTGGACTACAGGATCCAACCAGTCAGTCCTAAAGGAAATCAGTCCTTACTACTCATTGGAAGGAGTGATGTTGAAGTTTAAGCTCCAATAATTGGCTACCTGATGCAAAGAACTGACTCACTGGAAAAGACCCTGATACTGGGAAAAATTGAAGGCAGGAGAAGAAGGTGATGACAGAGGATGACATGATTGGATGGCATCAGCAACTTAATGGACATGAGTCTGAGCAAACTCCAGGAGTTGGTGATGGACAGAAAAGCCTGGGGTGCTACAGTCCATGGGGTCACAAACAGTCGAACACCACTGAATAGCTGGACTGACTGAACTGATTCCCTAGAGTAGAATAGGATTCTCTATAACCTTGCAATGAAGAATGGTAATTTTTTATTTTCTTAAAACTTACATAATCTTATTCTATGCAGTTATATCCAACTTTGAGAGTTTTTATATATTACTTTTATTTAGTTCTCTAAACTCTCATCCATTCCATGCCCTGTATATTTCCTTGCAACTTCTCTGTTTTCCCATTTTAGTAATCATTCTACCATCCACATTTTACACTTTTGACACTCTGCTTCACTTTTTTTTTTTTTTAACCTGTACAAAGTCTTATTTCTCCTTTACAAAAATAAGATAGCGGAATGAAAAGAATAGAGTGCTTAGAATTTAAAGTAAGGATCAGTATCATAGGCAGAATAATAATCTTCTGAAGATGTTCATATTCTATTCATGAAAACTAAATATTATAGTTTATATGCCAAAGGGAAATTAAGGTTTTAAGAGAAACTAAGGTGATTAATCAGCCACCTTTAGGAGAAGGAGATTATACTGGTTTATACATGGGGCCAATATAAGCCCAAGAATCTTTAAGTGTAGAAGGAGGCAGAAGAGTCAGTGTCAGAGTCCTACCTCATGAGAAAGACTCCACCAGCCAATGCTGCTTTTAAGGATGGAAAGGAACCACAAACCAAGGAGTGCATGTGACTTCTAGAAGCTGAAAAAATCAAGGATACTGATTCTGTCCTAGAGCCTGCAACAAGGAATGTAATCCTGCAAATGTCTTGATTTTAGCCCAATAAGAGCCATTTGTGACTCCTGGACTTCAACTTTAAAAGTTCTATAATATGATTCATTTATGTCATTTTAAACTACCAAGTTTGTGGCAATTTCAGCAAATGTTATCTGTGAAGGGCCAGATAGCACATATTTGAGACTTTGCAGCCCATACTTTTTTTTTTTTTAAATCACACTGCTCAAATCTGACATTGTATTATGAAAACAATCAAAGATAATACGTAAATAAAGGACTGTGCCTGTGTTCCAATAAAACTTTATCAGTAAAAACAGAGGACAGGCCAGATTTGGCTTTCTGAATGCTAGGGGGGTTTCTCCTTTGAAATAGCACTTCCAGAGCCTTGAATCTCGGGCAAGTTGTTTAATATCTTTTTGTCTTGGTTTTCGTATATGACCAGTGGAATCACTCATACTCACTTGTGTCAGAGATGAAGAATTGCCTTCAAAAATTCATGTTTCTGTTTCCACAGTGGAAGTTGTACCTGGGAAGCAGCTGCCCGCCCACACTAGCCTTCTTGCATTGTTTATAGCTGGGTGTAACTGAGACTTTCTTGCTACTGGGATGTGAGCTGAAATGATGAGCACCACTTCCATGCTTGTCCATATCAATCTACCTCATGACTCTCTTCCAGGGATTTTTCTCCTCTAGAAGGATGTAATGGAGATGTCCCATCAGAGTATGTGAATGGCACATGTTGAAGATAGAAACCATCTGTTTTGGGGTTCCTAAATAACTGCATGGAAGACAGTTGACCTGTATAACTGTTAGCTGACTTTAGAATATTGTGTGAGCAAGAAGTAAATTTCCAATCCTTTTGTGCCATGTAACTTCTGGAGTTTATTTGTATAATAGTTAGTATGCTCTAAATAATATCTCTGATTTAAAGTTATAATGAAGATTAAATAAAATATTGTGTAATATAATTTATATAGCACATGAGATTTAGTAGTTACTTAACAATTAATGGGCTAACCATTAATAGTTAACCAGTACCTTGTTTATTAATTCCTCCAACACTCTATTTTGCACTGCACAATGTAACTTTAAACTGCGATGCTGGTTTTGTCTCTGACGCAAAAATCTGACTCATTGGAAAAAACCCTGATGCTAGGAAAAATCGAAAGCAAAAGGAGAAAGGGGTAGCAGAGGATGAGATGATAGCATCACCAGCTCAGTGAGCATGAATTTGAGCACTTTGGGGGATAGTGAAGGACAGAGGAGCCTGGTATGCTACAGTCCCTGGAGTCTCCAAAAGAGCTCGACATGACTTAGCAAGTTTGTCTCCCTAATTTGACAGACAACAATTTCTTCCATTTTTGAGGCAGCTTGATATAGTATTTAAAAATACAAGCCTTGAAGATTGTTACATCAGGTTTCACTTTTTCACATCCCTCCACTCCCAGAACTATTTATTCTCTGGCTTCAATGTCTGTTAACCTCTGTCTCATATATAAGATGATAAATGACACATAGCTATTATGTTTAGCTCTTCTACTTGTATTTATATATATATATATATATAAGATTTTAGTACATGGCAATCCATACACATTGAGTCATTCATTCATTTATCAATTTTTCAACATTATGAAAGTTTTTTGCTTCTAGAGAATGTTGCTGAATTTCCTTAATTCATTTCTGATATACTATGGTGTTGCCACAAGAAATGGAAACTTTAAAGACAGATTAAAAAATTTAAGACAGGTAAACATAGGATCAGTTTATATTTTTTGCCCATTCCCTTTTTGTTTTACTTTTGAAGGATAAAATGGGTTAGTTTTATGTCCCTGTCATATCTCCCTGATGATCACATTTTCATGTAGTTACTCTCATGTAGTCTCCTCACTTGAATTTTCATACTGTAATTAGGGAAACCTGAATAAATTTTAAAGAGAATCAAAGAAAATATATGAAAACCTCTGACATAGAATCTGCTATATAGTAGGTACTTAACAAATTATTTTTATTATCATTATCACTATACTTTTGGAATAAATTATAAAAGTTTGAGTAATTGTTATTTTTAAGATCAGTTCATCATTATCATTATAAACAAAATTATATTGAATTTCTGATTTTTTCTAAATACTGAGCTCAAAATCCAAAGTCTTTGTTCCAGGAGTTGATGCAATCCCACAGAAATATGCTGAACCTTGCAAGGGAGTAACAGGCAGGTACATGTATTGGCTAAGTCCTGAAGATGATGAATGTTTTTCATTAAAATTCACCCTACTCTATGTAAACTCAAATACTGTACACAGTTAAGTCTTCTGATAAAACAATAGTTTATGTGAAAGCTGAATACAAAAAGGAAGTCATTTGAAAAGTGAGACTGATTAATCAACACATTTGCATATATATTTAGACATTCTATTTAGTTATCTAACAAGCAATCATGGAAATATAAATCACTGTTTCATGTTAGTTTCATATATCAGACACTACACGGCCCTGGCAGTAAGAAAGCAATAGATCACCACCAATGATATTTATTGAACTGTCACAATCTGAATAAGAAAATAAAGAACTCACTATGCCAATAATGTCAAAAGCCTCAAGAAAGTTCTGTCCTCTTTTTTCAGCTGATCAAGGCCATTGTTTTAACCTGAACTCCAGTAGGGAGAGACAGTTGAGAACTCCATAGCCCCGATTTTTTATTCTTTCTATACTGCATGTCTAAGTGTGCATTTGCTTTTATAGTGTCTGGATCTGGAAGCTCTGGATGGGTTAAATCATCTTCCTGATCTTTTGCTTTCAAAGATTATCATTCCTGTAGTTCCCAAACTCTAGTTTCTGATTCCAGATCTATCCTAGGGCTGGTGGTACCCAATGTGGGGTTCAGATCCCTATATATGATTCATTATCTTCTTCTTCTTCATATAGCCATCACTCTTGGTAATTCCTTCTTCTAAACATTGATCATGCTTGGTTCTTTATTGCCTCAGTAAAGTTCCTCAGTAAGGTCTCTAATATGGTAACACAATTGTCCTGAGATAGTCATATAATTTCTAGCTATGACACCGTATTTTCAGAAAATATACAAACATGTAAGAAACTCAAATGCTTCTGTGTGTGTGTGTGTGTGTGTGTGTGTTAGTTGCTCAGTTGTGTTGGACTCTCTGAGACCCCATGGAATGTAGCCTGCCAGACTCCTCTGTCCATGGGATTTTCTAAGCAAGTATACTCTCATGGGTTGCCATTCCCTTCTCCAGAGGATCTTCCCAACCCAGGAATCGGACTCAGGTTTCCTGCCTTGCAGGCAGATTCTTTACTGTCTGAGCCACAAGGGAAGCCCCCACATGTCTCTAGGGCAAGGCAAATAATGCAAAGTGTGATACTGGTTACAGATACAAGCACATTTTGCATATTGTGCAAAATAATATTTTTCACTTGCATAAAATATTAATATATAGTCTCCTATTTTTATTGAAAGTCATTTCCTTCTCCAGGGGGATCTTCCTGACTCAGGGATCGAACCTGGGTCTCCTGCATTCCAGGCAAAGGCTTTAACCTCTGAGCCACCAAGGAAGCCCCATGTTGAGCCTTATGCCAACTTATTCACTCTCCTCTTTCACTTTCATCAGGAGGCTTTTTAGTTCCTTTTCAATTTAGAACCTTACTGGTGATTAAAAGTGTCAGAGAAATCCGTCTTCCTTTGTACACTCTGGCCATAGCTTGTAGTGAACGTAAGCGCTGAATCTTTGGTATGTTGTAAATGTAGGCTAATCCTTAATGGCTTTATGTATTTCATTTAAAGTATAAAACTTTTATATTTTGTAGTAATTTAATGAGTTACTTAATATTTAAATTTCTCTGAAGTCTTATGTCTGTTGTAAGCAGTGTTACTTAAGACAGAATAAATGTTGGAGAAGGCTGTGAACTTTCCTGTACATTCTTGCTTAATTTGTAAGATTGAAAGATGTCTATCTACCGATTTGAGCCAGTTTCCTAGGAAAGCAGGCCTGCCTTGTTTGGAACAATGTTTGCTGCTTGCTCATAGAATAATGGGCCTTGGAGGTTCCAGACCCTGCATATCAGCAGCAGACACCTCCCCTCTGTTGGCAACAGTACAGGATCAAATGTGAAATCAACTCGGAGACACAAAGCCCACCAAGAGTCAATTCTTATTTTTTCAATGTTTTCCTAAAGACCAAAGTAGCCCCTCCTTTTTTCCTTCCAGTATCAAAATTGTTCTCTGTGTAAGATATGGGATAATTACCTCTTTATATGAAAATTTGGAATAAATTATCTGAGAATTAAAAAAAATATGTAATGGGCTCTTGACCAAAGGTTCCTCTCTGATGATATGTGCAGGTATCACCTGGGCTCATTGCATAATCCCCATGGGACTTGGGTGTAAGAAGAACTGATAGGAATATGCCCATGTTGCTTACTGTGCCAGGAGTAATAATAGGCTTTTGTTTCAGATCCATGGTCTCTTGTCTTCTGCTAGCATCCTGAAACAGTAGTATGCTAATTTCTTAGCTTGCAAGTAGAATCTCAGACCCTTCACAGTTCTTGAGATTTGATACCTAAGATACTGTTTCTTGGTGTGGTTTGTGGCACATAAATTGATGTGTGGGGGTTTTTTTGTGTGTGTGTACTTTTAATCTTTTCTAACTAAC
>SJYC01135387.1:0-16487 GCA_006408675.1 Madoqua kirkii
GGCAGTGTGGGGTCACTTCCAAGGCGGTTCCCTCTGTTTAGCTTCTTCTGTTTGCTGGTCTCTCCAGTGTCTGATTTCCACCCTGACACAAGGAGGGCTGTGGTGGACACTTTTTTAGGCTCACTTGTTCAGTCGTGCTGTGGGGAAAGAGGGACGCTGCAAACAAATAACACTGGCATGTACTTGGTGTCTCAGCCACGCTGAGCCTGCCCCTGCACATGGCGCACACCACTCAGGCTCTACGTTGCTCCGCTGGGAAGTGTCTGGCCCTAGTCTGCATGCACCTTCCCGGTCTAAGCCGCTCAGGCTCAGCTCTCAGATAGCCCTCAGAGGTGCAGATTCGGTTGGGCCTGTGTTTTGTGCCCTTCCCAGGACTGAGTAGCTCAGGTGTTTGGTGAGCACAGTCGCTCTGACTTACCACCTTTCCCTGCTGCTCAGTTTTCTGGGTGTACTGCTGGCGTCCCTTGTGAGGCAGATGGTGACTGTCCAGAACCCCAGAAAGGCTTAATTAGCAAAGAAGCCTGCTTGCAGTTTGGTAGGTAAAGTCTCTCCGGGGCTGCGATTGCCCTCTTCCAGCCCTTACGGCTCTGGCTGCCTGTCACCAGTGGGGGATGGTCTGCAGCCAGCTATTTCTGTTCCATCCTTTGTTCTGTGTGTGATCCTGGTGGTGTCTTATGTTAGAGCTTTTCACATGGTAGCTATCCCACAGTCTGGTATGCTAGCCCAAGTTAGTTCACTCTGGTTACATTTAGGGCATTACAGCCCGATTCTTAAAAAGCACTGCAGCCCACGCCTCCCTGCCCAGCCCCCACTTGCTAGTGGCAGATGCAGGTGTCTGCGCTGCTTCTCCACTGGGGGAATTACCACTGGGCTTGTAATCTGTTGGTTTTAATTATTTATTTATTTTTCTTCCCTGTTATGTTGCCCTCTGTGCTTCCAAGGCTCACCACAGACTCAGCAGTGAGAGTGTTTCCTGGTGTTTGGAAACTTCTTTCTTTTTAGGACTCCCTTCCCGGGATGGGACTCCCTTCCCAGGACAGGACTCCCTTCCCAGGACGGAGCTCCCTCTCTACCTCCTTTGTCCCTTTTTTCATCTTTTATACTTTTCCTACATGTTTTTGAAGACAATGATCTGCTTTTATGGGTGCCTGATGTCCTCTGCTAGCATTCAGTTGTTTTGTAGAATTTACTCAGCATTGAAATGTTCTTTTGATGAATTTGTAGGAGAGAAAGTGGTCTCCCCATCCTATTTCTCTGCCATCTTCAGCAAGAAGTTTTTTGAAAAAAATTTAAAAAAAAGAGATAGTTTAAGGGACCTTTGGGACAATATCTAGAATAAACAGATGAAGAGGCAGAATCCATCCTCACCCTTTATTTGCTTGGCTAAAATATTCCCTCAATAGTCACTCAGTTGTGTCTGACTATTTGCAACCCTGTCCGTTATGTAGCCCTCCAGACTCCTCTGTCCATGGGACTCTCCAGGAAAGAATATTGGAGTGGGTTGCCATTTCCTGCTTCAGGGAATCTTTCCAATCCAGGAATTGAGCCTGCGTCTCCAGCGTCACTTGCATTGGTAAGCAGATTCTTTATGATTGAGCCACATGAGAAGCCTCAAAATACTCCCTAATATGGGGAAAAACAATACAAAACAGATATCCAGTCCAGGAAGCACAGAGAATCTAAAATACAATGAATTAAACCAAAGAGATCCACACCAAGATATTATCATAATTAAACCAGGCAAAGTAAAAGATAAAGAAAGCATTTTAAAGGCAGCAAGATAAAAACAAAAAGTCACATGTAAGGCTATCAGTTGATTTTTCAGCAGAAACTTTGTAGGCAGGAAAGCAAAAGTATGATATGTATTTAAAGTCTGAAAGGAATAAAACCTTCAACCAAGGATATTCTACCTGGAAAGTTTTACCATTCAGAATTGAAGGAGCTACAAAGAATCTTTAGCAAAGCAAAAACTAAAATATTTAATTGCCACTAAATCTGACTTATGAAAAATGTCAGAGTTTTTGACTCAGTACTTCTGATATGAGACCAAATAATTTGCATTTCTGGCAGTTTCTCAAGTGATCCTGAAACTGTTCGTCTACTACACATTTTTCAAACCCTTGAATTTTACAGTATTATTATTTGTAAAAGCAAAATTCTTCATTTTAGTGACTAAAGAATAGATCTGTGCTACATCGTGTACTATAATTACATTTCCATTATTGTGCAACATTTTCTTATTCTAGAGTTTATACTTTTTTTCCCCACTCTTTTTCCAAAGTTTCGAATGAACCAGTATTTTTTTTCCTGTTTAAACACATTCCATAGCATATAAATTTATTTCATTTTTAGAAACATTATTTTTTTCTAAAGTCCTCTTAAAAAAAAATCTGCCTCTTTCTAATTGCTTGCAGTTTATAGTCCTCTATCATGACTCTTTTTTCACAACATCCAGATTTACTCCTTGCATCTCTTCTGGACTGCATTTTCTGTTTCCCAGATCTTGTTTCTTGCTTTTTCATATCTTTCACTTTCACTTTAAAGAAGCACATCCTCTAGTAGCAACCCTAAAATGATTTATTGTATGAAAGTATCATTATTTTATATACATGTTTGATTGCTAGATTGGCTAGTTATAGTTTCATAGGTTAGAAATTATTATCTCTCAATATTTCTAAAACATTTCTTAATTTTTCTTTTTTAGTGCTATTGGTGAGAAATATGACATTATTTTTATTCTGGAAACTATATGGTGTGTGTTTGTGTGTATTATGTGTATGTGTGTGTGTATGGATGCAGATAATTGAAGGTGTCATATCACTGAAAAACTGTGACATTGTAAATCCAAGTAGACTAAGGCAGAAGCTTATTAGAGCTATTAGATCTAAATAACACAAAGTATTGATAGCAAAGCTTCTAAGTGTCATGAAAGAATATGTGTTTCCTTCAAGTTACCCCTTTTCTACAGCAGCAGAATTAGTTGACATTTTGTGTGTGTGAGCTCTGCAGGGTGTCCTGTCTCCCATGTTTATGTTTCTTCAAGAAATTTGAAGACATTTTCCTTGAAGCCATGTGGTCCCAGGTGGGCTATTGATGGCAAAATCCTGTCATGACCTTTTGGATAGGATAGGGGAATGATTTACCCTGACTGATGAAGCAGTGTTCCTATGTATCAAATTTAGGCATGGGTACATAACCCAATAAGACCAGTCTTGTTGGTGTGCTGAAATTAGGAGAAAGATCCCATTCTAATGGGTTTTCAAAACTGTGAGCATAAAGAGCTCTTGGTAACCAGGATGCTTACCAAGTTGCAAAAGCCTTTCAGAGAAAAGAGCCATCTAAAGAGAAACCCAGTTCTGATAATATAGTTGAGCTAAGAATCCACTTCTGCCCTTCCCTGGCTTATGAGACAATAAGTTTTATATTAATTTAAACATACAGTTCATTTTCTGTCATTAAGAATGGATAAAGTCAGAAGAATATACTTTCTATCCATCTCCATGGACGAGCCATTTATGTCATTGAGCAGGATATTCAACATGATACTTAGATCCTCTATTTGCAAACAGTAAAATTTTAAAAGGATCAAAATATCTCATAGCAGTATGTTCTCAAATGTTAATTTAGAACTCTAAAAAGCTTTCTAAAAACAAATGTAAACCAAGGTGATAAAGTGATATAGCATAGACATTTGGTAAACTTTAAAGATTATTAATGCGGGAGCGAAGCGAAGTCACTCAGTCGTGTCCGACTCTGTGCCACCCCATGGACTGTAGCCCATCAGGCTCCTCCATCCATGGAATTTTTTAGGCAAGAGTATTGGAGTGGGTTGCTAATGCGGGAGACCTGGGTTTAATCCCTGGGTAAGGAAGATCCCCTGGAGAAGGAAATGGCAACCCACTCCAGTACTCTTGCTTGGAAAACCCCATGAATGGAGGAGCATGGTAGGCTACAGTCCATGGTGTTGCATAGAGTCGGACATGACTGAGTGGCTACTTAAGTAAGTAAGATTATTAATAATTATTATTAGTTGTATTGTTATTATAATTTTATTAATATCACTTCAATTATAATGCTACATATTTATTATTCTTCGTGCATCTTCTGACTAGAGTTTATAATATATTGCTCAATGTGTCTAATGTCACAATGTTTTTATTATATTATCATTTATTAATGTGAATATTACATCATATAGGCCAAATTATATGAGGGGCTATTATATTTCTGGGAAGTTTTATCATAACCAATCACAGTGCCATGGGCCCTTCTTGCTGCTATTATTCCATTGAACATTTTAATGCCTCTATTTTGTATGCTTTGCCTCTTCTCCCCTTCAATCATAATCTCACTTTAATTGCCTCTTCTCTGGCAAATACAAACATTATCTTCCTTACTCCTAGAATTAATAACTTCTGTGATGGCTTATCATCTTTTTTGTTCTTCAGTGCACCTTTTCCAATTAAAATGGAAATTAAATGGGACTGAGTACGACAACCAAAATCATGTATGTAGATTTGGTGGATCTGGATTTCACTGAGTGCTAAACAGGACTCTTTGGGTCTTTTTCCTATTTATCATTTTCTACAAGCCACTAGGCAAAATATATGTTGATTGTCTCTGTTGAATCATTGTGAGATATATATATATATATATATATATATATAAATACATAATTTGCATGTATAATATATATTTCGTATATATACATACATACACACAGGATTTATAGGTAGATAGATAAAGAGAGAGAGAGAGATAGAGATAGATTGGTCCTGAAAGTCTTATTATTCCTTAGCATTTTCATTTCTTCATCCTGAATTTCCTAATCAATTTTAACTAGCAATTTTATTTTTCTTTTGTTTATACATATTTGTTTTCATTTTTTCAATCCCCTTGTCCATTAAATATAATTCTATTCTATTTTTATTTTATGTTTATTTTACTTAATTCCTGTGAACTCAAAGGCTGCCTGGTAAGGCATTGCTTCAGTGGCTCTGACAACATCCCTCAGCATCCCTATCAAACCCCCTCCTTTGCAGAAGTGTCTCATGCTCCAACACTCTGATATTCCCACTTGCATGTTAGTGGGGATTTGACTCCTGAGCCAACTGTGATCAAGGCAAGAATGACATAAACTGCTTCAACGTAGACTTGACCTACTCCAGATTCAAAGGACTCCTAATAGGAGATCATCTCACCGTACCAAAGAGATAACCAGTTCAGTCACTCAGTCATGTCTGACTCTTTGTGACTCCATGGATGGCACACAGCACACCAGGCTTCCCTGTCCATCATCAACTTCTGGTGCTTACTCAAACTCATGTCCATTGAGTTGGTGATGCTATCCAACCATCTCATCCTTTTTAATCCATTCTCTTCTTCCCTTCAGTCTTTCCCAGAATCAGGGTCTTTTCCAATGAGTCAGTTCTTTGCATCAGGTGGCCAAAGTGTTAGAGTTTCAGCTTCAGCATGAGACCTTCCAATGAATATAATCAGGAATGATTTTTTTTTTTTAGGATGGATTAGTTGGATGTCCCAGAAGTCTAAGGGACTCTCAAGAGTCTTCTTCAACACCACAGTTCAAAAGCATTAGGTCTTTGGTGCTTAGCTTTTTTATAGCCCAACACTCACATTCATACATGACTACTGGAAAAAGTATAGCTTTGACTAGATGGACTTTTGTTGGCAAAGTAATGTCTCTACTTTTTAATATGTCTAGGTTGATCATACCTTTTCTTCCAAGGAGCAAACTTCTTTTAATTTCATGGCTGCAGTCACCATCTGCTTTGATTTTGGAGCTCTCAAAAGTAAAGTCTTTCACTGTTTCCATTATTTCCCCATCTATTTGCCATGAAGTGATGGAACTGGATGCCATGATCTTAGTTTTTTGAATATTTAAGTTTGAGTTTTAAGCCAACTTTTTCAGTTTCCCTTTCACTTTCATCAAGAGGCTCTTTAGTTTGTTTGTTTTTTTCACTTCTGCCACAAGTGTGGTGTCATCTATATATCTGAGGTTACTGATTTTTCTCCTGGCACTCTTGATTCCAGCTTGTGCTTCATCCACCTGGTATTTTACATGATGTACTCTGCATATAAGTTAAACAATCAGGGTGACAATATACAGTCTTGAAATACTGCTTTCCTGATTTGGAACCAGTCTTTTGTTCCATGTCCAGTTCTAACTGTTGCTTCCTGACCTGCATACGGATTTCTCAAGAGGCAGGTCAGATGATCTGGCATTCTATTTAAGAATTTCCCACAGTTCGTTGCAATTCACAGTTAAAGGCTTTGGCATAGTCAATAAAGCAGAAATAAATATTTTACTCATGCTTTCTCAATGATCCAATGATTGTTGGCAATTTGATTCTGGTTCCTCTGACTTTTCTAAATCCAGCTTGAGCATCTGGAAGTTCATGGTTCACATACTGTCAAAGCTTGGCTTGAAGAATTTTGAGCTATACTTTGCTAGTGTGTGAGATGAGTGCAATTATGCGGTAGTTTGAGCATTTTTTGGCATTGCCTTTCTTTGAGATTGAAATGAAAACTGCATTTTTGCAGTCCTGTGGATACTGCTGAGTTTTCCAAATTTGCTGTCATATTGAATGCAGCCCTTTCACAGCATTATCTTTTAGGATTTGAAATAGCTGAACTGGAATTTCATCACCTCCACTAGCTTTGTTTGTACTGATGCTTCCTAAGGCCCACTTATGGGGGTAGGAGGAAAAGGAGATGACAGAGGATGAGATGGCTGGATGGCATCACTAACTCAATGGACGTTAGTCTGAGTGAACTCTGGGTGTTGGTGATGGACAAGGAGGCCTGGCATGATGCAATTCATGGGGTCACAAAGAGTCGGACATGACTGAACGACTGAACTGAGCTGATAATTCTATTAAAGTTATTTTAAATAATAATTGCTCTGGTGGCTCAGATGGTGAAGAATCTACTTGTAATCTGAGAGACCTGGATTCAGTCCCTGGGTTTGGAAGATCACCCTGGAGATGAGAATGACAACCCATTCTAGTATTCTTGCTTGGAGAATTCCATGGACAGAGGAACCTGGTAAGCTACAGTCCATGGCTTTACAAAGAGTCAGATATGAATGAGCAACTCACACACACACACACACACACACACACACACACACACACACTAAATAAAACTAATTTTTGGCCATGGTTAATAAAATAAATCATAAATAAGGGGAAAATAGAATAATTTAAGTAACCAATAATTTCAATATAAGATAGAAGCTCTGTTTAATATTTTGAATATATTCTCTCCCTTTCTAAAAATGTTATGCCACTGAGGAATAGCTATTTTTAAATTTAGTTTATATTGCACATGTTTTTTTAGTTAACTGCCTTTGTCCTTTTACCAATATATCATGAATGTCTTCTTGATTTAATGAATAGCCACTGTATTAGCTTGTATGGTTGTAACAAAATAGTACAGACTGTTTAAAAACAATAGAAATTTATGTTTTTCACAGTTCTGGGGGCTATCAGTCTAAAATAAAGTTGACCTCAGGGTGGAGTTTTAGGAAGCCTTCTCTTCTTGGCATGTGCACGGCCATCATCTGTGTTCTCACACAGCCTTTCCTCTCTGCCGAGAAAGCAAGAGAGAGAGAAAGAGAGATCTCATGTTTCTTCTACTTCCTGTAGAAGCACCACCAAATCGATGAGATTAGGGTCTCACATGCATGACTTTTCTTAATCTTTATAGCTTTTTTAAAGGCCTTACTTCAATTTAGTCACATTGGTTGTTAAGGTTTCAGTGTATGAATTCTGTGGGTCCATAATGCAGTCCATAACAGACATCTTAATGTAAATTTTAATGGAACTTATACCATTATTTACCTGAGAAATTATATACTTAGGTTGTCTCCAGTTGTCTTTCTCTTAATTTTCTTAAATTACAACATATACTGCAATGAATAATCTTTTTCATACATAGCATATTGTTTCTCAATCACTTCCTTTGAATAGAATATTCCTAGAAATAAAAATACTTGGACAGACTACTTTTAAGTTTTAAATCACATTAGTGAAGTTGCTCAGTCGTGTCCAACTCTTTGCAACCCCATGGACTGTAGCCTACCTGGCTCCTCTGTCGGGATTTACTGGACTGGGTTGCCATTTCCTTATTCTCATAATTGTTGTGATGAGCATACCATTTCCCTTCCATTTATCAGTACTGGTTATCAATATAATAATTTAAATATATGCCATTTTGTTATAGCAATGCTGTATCGAATTATTATTTTCATTTTGTTGATTACTGATGAAACTAATCATAGTTCAACACTCTGCTTTTCTAAGTTATTGGAGCCATTTGCTTAAAACCTATTTCCTTTTTTTTTTTTCATTAAAGATAGCTGATTTACAATATTGTGTTAGTTTCAGGTATAGAAGAAAAGTAATTCTGTTAAGGTTATTGTATGATGTTTAAAATAATTCCCTGTGCTATATAGTAAATTTTTGTTTCTTGTCTAATTTATGTTAGTAGTTTGTATCTAAAATCCCATACTCTTATTTCTTCTCTCCTCCCTTCCCACTTTGATAACCATAAGTTACCTATGGTTTGTTTCCTATGTCTGTGGGTCTGTTTCTGTTTTATATATAGACTCATTTTTATCACTGTTTAGATTCTACATATAAATGATATCATATGAAATGTGTCTTTCTCTGTTTGACTTACTTCACTGAGTATCATATCCTCTAGGTCCATCCATGTTTCAGCAAATGGCAATGTTTCACTTTTTTGGCTGAGTAATATTCCATTGTATATGTGTGTGTGTATATATATATATACACACACACAATATTTCTTAAGTCAATTGTTTTGGCAATTGGATTATCTCTGTGTTTTGGCTATTGTAAATAGTGCTTTTATAAACATCAGGGTGCATGTAACTTTTCAAATTAAAGCGTTCATCTTTTCTGGATATATTCCCAGGAGTGAGATTGTTGGATCTTATGATAGCTCAAATTGTTTGGAGTTTTAAGTCCACTTGCTTGAGGAAGAATAACCACATAAACTATTTGGAATTCTTTATGAAGAATTTGTCTGGTTCTCCTTTATTTATTTCTTCAATAAGTTGTTTACATCACTGTGGACTTATGGACATTTACTTTATATTTTGGAATATAATTCAATACTATATTGTCTATTTTTAATTTATTTTTCTCAAATTATTCCAGCTTTAAACATTTGAAGCCCTTTCAGGTTGATTCTACTGTCCCTTAGACATTGCTTCATCCTTCTGTTTCCTTGATCACTTCCTCACTTTTTGGCAATGAAAGGTGCTCCGATTTAATTTGGTATAATTCTTGACCCAGCCCTGGGATTAAACATTTCTCCAAAAAAGTATTGTTCCCTTTTTAGGAGAAAGATATAACAAACCAAGATTGAGTTACTCTGATTTTTCTCATGTTTTGTTTCCTGAGTTGGATAGTCAGCTATGTTGTTACCACATCAAACTTTGTTCCACTGATAACATTTTTCACTCCTGCCCATAACTGTCTTTGTGCTTTGGTCTTTTCATGTGATTTAATGTTGCTCCTATAGCCCATACCTGAACTAGATGTAATAATAGTGCCCTATGCCTTGCCCTACACCACTGCCCATGCTGAGCCTTACAAACAAAAGTAGATTGGCTTCCCCATGCTTGACCATATCTTCCTGAGTTTCATTCAATTTTTTTCTCAGCTCATTTACCTTCTCTATAAGTCTAAATTCTGACTGAGTCCCAACAGCTTTAACTTAGTGTCTTTCTGTGTGTAACAGGCAGTAATGTCATCCTGTGGGCCTATCAGTTCAGTTCAGTTCAGTCACTCAGTCGTGTCCGACTCTTCGCGACCCCATGAATCGCAGCATGCCAGGCCTCCCTGTCCATCACCATCTCCCGGAGTTCACTCAGACTCACGTTCATCAAGTCAGTGATGCCATCCAGCCATCTCATCCTCTGTTGTCCCCTTTTCCACCTGCTCCCAATCCTTCCCAGCATCAGACTCTTTTCCAATGAGTCAACTCTTCGCATGAGGTGGCCAAAGTACTGAAGTTTCAGCTTTAGCATCATTCCTTCCAAAGAACTCCCAGGGTTGATCTCCTTTAGAATGAACTGACTATAAAGTGGAGGTTTTTGGAAAAGATACACAGATAAAGTTATCCTGAAAATGCATCCATTAAGAAAGTCCTTACTGATTGCTTTGACCAAATTTATAAAACTGACTATAAAGTGGAGGTTTTTGGAAAAGATACACAGATAAAGTTATCCTGAAAATGCATCCATTAAGAAAGTCCTTACTGATTGCTTTGACCAAATTTATAGGCATTATTTGTTTCTCTAGACATGAGTAGGTCTTTGAATAATAGTGTTTTCTAAAGGTAGAAACAACATTTGAAGCAGTGAATCAACATAATAGTTTAGATGGTAATGCTCTTAAAATGTTTGGTTTGCTTTTTTTGTTGTTATAACTTCATGTGAGTTACAGTCAGTAGATTTAAAAAGACTAAATAGCATTCAGTAAGAGAGATGATACCCAATGGAAGCTTAATATTTATGCAAGTTTTAAATTATTCCCAACATGCCCTTTGAGAAGTTTCATGAAGTATTAAAGAGCACTTCCAGTGTTTTTATGCTTGGCTATCAGAACCAGACAACTCTATTTTCTATTTTGGTTTTCATAATGAGAAAATTAATACATCCTATTTCTTACCAAGGATTCCCAGGTGATACAAGTGATCTTTATCACTGGCCTGCCAAAGCAAGAGGCAAAAGACAGGTCGGTTCGATCCCTGGGCTGGCAAGGTCACCTGAGGAGGGCATGGCAACCTAACCCAATATTCTTACCTGAAGAATCCCCATGGACAGAGAAGCCTGGTGGCTACAGTCCGTAGGGTTGCAAAGAGCCAGACACGACTGAGTGATTAACAGTATACCTTGGGAAACTGCAGTAACTTAAATTTTTTTCAAAGTCACTTAAAACTACCTCCTTGAAAATATTATTGGCCATCATTTTTTTCCCATTTTTTCTTTCTTTTTAAAAAGAGCTATATTGATTTTGCTTAAATCAGTCAAATTTAGTAAGAAGAGTGACCATATGCATATGACATGTACATTGGTTGTCTCATACAAGAACGTGTGTCAGTTAAGTGCCACTGCTGAAACTGAGTCAAAATATTCAAATTAAATCATCTAGTTCCTTATGTAATGAAATAGATATTTCAGATAATAATCATAATGATTTCAAGAGAGATAATTTATTTTTATTTGCTGGGTCATTGGTATTTTCCTCTTCCTCCTGGGTAACTGCAGTGATAAATTTTTGCTACATTTCAATAGATATATTTGACATAATACCTGAAACAGCCCAGAGAAAGAATGTACAGAAACAGAAAACATAAGATGATAAAGATTTCATCTCTTCTAATATTATATGGTTCATTGGTAAAGAAGCCACCTGCTAATGCGGGAGACTTAGGTTTGATCCTTGGGTCACAAAGATCACCTAAAGAAAGAAATGACAGCCCACTCCAGTATTCTTGCCATTGAAGTCCGTGGAGAGAGCAGGCTATAGTCCACAGCATCACAGGGTCGGGCATGGCTTAGCAACTAAACAACAACATCATTATAGACACGTTTGTCACCAAGTTGTTTGAATGCATATTAGTGAAAACTTCTTTCTGTTTCAGTAGAGGAGAGTGGTTAGCACATGAGCTCAGCTTCCAGTCTAGATTTCCAATCCAGGTCTCTTTACTTAGCAGCTTTGTGACTTTGAGCAACTTATGTAATCTCTCATCTAGCAAATGGAATTGATGCAAATGCTCTGTACTGTAGCTTCATTAGATTGTATTTTCCTTTATAGTCACATAAATGCAAAGCTTTTAGCGTAGTGCCCGGTACATAGAAATTGTTCTATAACTGTTTAGATGTTAGTAACCTGGTGGCTCAGAGGTTAAAGCGTCTGCCTCCAATGTGGGAAACCCGGGTTTGATCCCTGGGTTGGGAAGATCTCCTGGAGAAGGAAATGGCAACCCGCTCCAATATTCTTGCCTGGAGAATCCCATGGACAGAGGAGCTTGGTAGGCTACTGTCCACGGAGTCACAAAGAGTTGGACATGACTGAGCGACTTCACTTTCACTTTCACACAAGAGCTCAGATGAGAGCTGAGATAGTTAATTTTATATGTCAATTTTTCTAGGTCACCAAGTCCCAGATATTTAATCAGATATTATTTGGATGAGATTAATATTTACATGCTGCTGCTGCTGCTCCTAAGTCACCTCAGTAGTGTCCGACTCTGTGCAACCCCGTAGATGGCAGTCCACTAGGATCTCCTCTCCCTGGGATTCTCCAGGCAAGAACACTGGAGTGGGTTGCCATTCCTTCTCCAGTGTATGAAAGTGGAAAGTGAAAGTGAAGTCACTCAGTTGTGTCTGACTCTTAGTGATCCCATGGACTGCAGCCTGCCAGGCTCCCCCATCCAAGGGATTTTCCAGGCAAGAGTACTGGAGTGGGTTGCCAATGCCTTCTCCTAATATTTACATAAATAAGACTAAATAAACTAGATTGCCCTCCCCAATGTAAATAGATCTCATCTAGTTGGTTGAAAGCCTGAATAAAACAAAAAGACTGACTCTCCCCTGAATAAAAGAAAACTGTTCCTACTTGGCTGCCTTTGAAATGGGATATTAGCATTTTTTCCCCTGTCTTTGACACTAACTGAAGCATCAGCCTTTCCTGGGTCTCTAGCCTGTCAACTTCTGGGCAGGAACTATACCATCTAGCCTTTTGGTTCCCAGGCCTTTGGACTCAGACCAGAACTACACCATCAGCTCTCCTGGATCTCCAGCTTGCTGACTTAATCTATCTTGAAATTTTCAGCCTGCATAACCAAGTGAGCCAATTCCACATAATAAATCTCATACTATGTTATGTAAGGGAAAGATAGAGGGGGTTAAAAACTGAGATTCTTAGAAAGTCCAAGTGTGCTCATTTCTATGATGTTCTCTCCGGTTGTCATTCTTCCCTCCTGTGTTGACTGTCAGTGTCACATAGTCATTAAAGTGCAGCCGGTGTTGGTGTAAATTTATAATTGGCATAATCCTTATTGCTGACATGTCAATATTTAACTTGCATTAACCTTTCCTTGGAGGCTGACAAATTGTGCATCTGTGGCTTGTTCAGTCTAATTTTTCATGTCATTGCCTTGCAAAGCATACAGATTTATAATGTCATCATGTGATGGATGTAGGCCTCTCCTATGCCTTGGAGAAGGGTTTCAACCCACTTAGATTATCCATTGGTTTATTTATTTACTTCCCTTTCACCCACCACCTAGTTTTACAGGCTTTCAGTGAATTTACCTCCCCAAGGCCAAAATTTTGAGGACAAATGGAAGGGGACCCTGTCAGGAGTCATTAACATGCTGCTGCTAGGACACCTCCACATTGTCTGGGCCTGTCTCACACAGAGCAGCCTTCATCTGTGTATGCAAGTTGTCACTAAGAATTTGTTGACAGAAAATGAAGAACAGAGAAAGAAAATTAGGTCAGAATAGTGTGTGGGAAGCAAAGTGACATTCTTGTCTGTTTTACCTAATCTCTAAGAATAGAGCAGCCAGAGTTATAATTTCCTTAGGATGTGGACAGCTGCGACTTAAAGTCAGTTATTTCTTTTCTTTTCTTTTTTTTTTTTTGAATTTCATGTTATTCCCTTCCACCACACCCCACAAGCTTTGGATTTTTTTTTTTTTTTTTTTAGTAGTGGATAAGCACCGAAGAATTCTTCTTTGAAGCTCTTGGAGCTGAATGCTAAGGATTTGGAACTAAAGAAGATTTGGAGGGCTGTCATCCCACAGGTGTTCAAAGATGTGTTTATGTAAAGATCACAAAGGATGGATTGCTAACAAACGTTTTCTCCATGTTTCACAAAGCTATATAAATGCTAAGCTACTCTCTCCCTTTCACTGGAGTGTTTTAGAACAGTGAAATCATTAAGTCTCCCTCCAGCAGTCTAGTACCTTTATTTAATGCTATCTAGGATAAAAGTGAGATATGCCCAGAATTTATATTTAGGGAGAGATAATTACTTTAATTTACATATTGTATAAAGCTTTAAGAAAACCTAAAGGAACTGACCCTGAAATTTCATCTCAGTTCAGCAAAGTATTATTTACACTTGTGTGTTTAAAATGTAGTAATCATTGGTCTACTTTCTGGATTCTCAATTAAATTCTCACGTATTTAGAATGTCTCAAATGATTAATGGAAATTAAAAATGGTTAATATGTGTGTTTGAAATAACACTCCATCTAATTCATCACTTGTGCTTGGCTACTTCTTGGTCCTAAGAGCCTCAAAGCAAAATTAATATCATGTCTTCAATTATTGCTTAAAATGATGATTTTGTACCTCAATTTCTAAAAAACATGTTATCGCATAAACCAAGCTAATAAATTAAAGGCCACAAAGAGTGACCCCAGATTAATCCTTGCCAATGCTAAGACCATGATGACAATCATATTTACAGTCAGATTTTATTTTGTCATAATGAATTACAGTGGTATTTTTGACCAAGCAGATAGCCATTCCAAGCAAGCAAACAAACACACAAATTCAGTTCAGCTCAGTTCTGTTCAGTCACTCAGTCATGTCTAACTCTTTGTGACCCCATGAACTGAAGCATGCCAGGCCTCCCTGTCCATTACCAACTCCCAGAGTTTACCCAAACTCATCTTCTTTGAGTCGATGATGCCATCCAACCTCTCATCCTCTGTCATCCCCTTTTCCTCCCGCCTTCAAACAAATTAGAGATCTACTGTATTTTCATTCGTTGTCTCTTAGTCATGAAATCTGTTCTTCAGACATTAAAAGCAGTGTCTGTAGGAGCCCGATACATAAAATAGGTAAAAACAGGAAATCTTTGGCTGAAGTGAAAACTGTATTTTAAGCCCAACTCATAAACATGCCCTGTGTCCAACCAAGTTTCTCTATATAGTTTCTATATCACAAGGAAATAAAAAAAATCCAAATTCTGTTCAACTCTTAGTTTATAAGTGAGAACATTACAACTAGAGAATATGGAGTTGCCTAATATGATAACAGCAGAACTAGAACTAGAAATCTGATCTCCTCACTGCTAAGTCCACTAGTGTTTTCAGTAGAAGGTGTCGATAGACTTTCATACTGACACAAGTTCTTTTATTTATTGGACCTCTAATTTATTATGCATCTTCTACATATCAGGCACTATTCTAGGGTCCAATGATACAAAATGTTTCAATAAAAAAGTCTTAAATGTTTATATTTTAGTGAAGGAAACAGGCAGTAAATGTCATTATACAATATATTGTTATTGGTTTATAATATAACAAAAAATTGAAAAGGTAACCTAGGATGTAATTTTTGATAAAATTGCAAGGGAAGACCTTTCAGAAGCAGAAATATTTGAGCAGAAACATATACAGGATACAGGAATGAGTTGTAGGGAGGATATTTAAGGTGTAATGAATAACTGATGCAAATGTCCTGAGATGGGTGTGTTTTTGGCACACTTAAGAGTAGTTTTCGATGGTTTGTATTGAGCGTGTGGCATGTGTGGCTTTCATTCTTGAAAAGAAGTATTCTTTGCTTGCATTTTTTTTCCAAGTAGTTGTCCAGTTCTTAGTATGACTTACTAAAGAGCTTATTTTTTTCCATTGTATGTCTCTTTACTTAATGAAGGATAAATTATAGGGAGGTAAAATCAGAAACCTTTATATGTACTAACAAAGAATAATGCCAAAATTTAATGTTTATATATTCTCCCTAAAGTCATTCTACACCTTTAATTGAATTCCTATACTTATTCTGAGATACAAGTAAACACATGGTATTAATTCCATTTAACAGAATGGAAGCTGAACTTGTAAAGTACTCATCAAGTACTCATAGTTCAAGAACAGTGCTTTATCAACCACACAGAAATGACTGTTTTACCCTCATGCACTGGAGGGTTGAAGGAGGTAAGAGAGAAAGATAAATTTCTACTAAGAAGAGAAAGTGACTATCAGCTGCTTTTTAATTCAGTCAGTACTTATTTATCATTCACCATGTGCCAAGCACTGCCTTAGGCACTGGAGATGCAGAGGTGGAAAAAGTCAGTTCCTGCACTGACAAAGTCTGCTCTAGGATATATAATAATCTTTAGTCTTTTAGTTCTTACTACATGATAACCAATGTAGAAGTTCAGTTCAGTTCAGTCGCTCAGTCGTGTCTGACTCTTTGAGACCCCATGAATTGCAGCACGCCAGGCCTCCTTGTCCATCACCATCTCTGGGGGTTCACTCAGACTCACGTCCATCGAGTCCGTGATGCCATCCAGCCATCTCATCCTCCGTCGTCCTCTTCTCCTCCTGCCCACAATCCCTCTCAGCATCAGAGTCTTTTCCAATGAGTCAACTCTTCACATGAGGTGGCCAAAGTACTGAAGTTTCAG
>SJYC01135389.1:0-15624 GCA_006408675.1 Madoqua kirkii
CAGAGTCCACCCAAACCCATGTCCATTGAGTCGGTGATGCCATCCAACCATCTCATCCTCTGTCGTCCCCTTCTCCTACTCTCAGTCTTTCCCAGCATCAGGGTCTTTTGAAATGAGTCAGCTCTTCACATCAGGTGGCCAAAGTATTGATGTTTCAGCTTCAACATCAGTCCTTCCAATGAACACCCAAGACTGATCTCCTTTAGGATGGACTGGTTGATCTCCTTGCAGTCCAAGGGACTCTCAAGATTTTTCTCCAACATCACAGTTCAAAAGCAGTTCAAAAGTCTTTGTTGCTCAGCCTTCTTTTTAGTCCAACTCTCACATCCATTCATGACCACTGGAAAAGCCATAGCCTTGACTTGATGGACCTTTGTTGGCAAAGTAATGTTTCTGTTTTTTAATATGCTGTCTAGGTTGGTCATAACTTCCCTTCCAAGGAGCAAGTGTCTTTTAATTTCATGGTTGCAATTACCATCTACAGTGATTTTGGAGCCCAGAAAAATAAAGTCAGCCACGGTGTCCACTGTTTCCCCATCTATTTCCCATAAAATGATGAGACTGGATGCCACAATCTTCGTTTTCTGAATGTTGAACTTTAAGCCAACTTTTTCACTCTCTTCTTTCATTTTCATCAAGAGGCTGTTTAGTTTTTCTTCACTTTCTGTCATAAGGGTGGTATCATCTGCACATCTGAGGTCATTGATATTTCTCCCAGAAATCTTGATTCTAGCTTGTGCTTCCTCCAGCCCATGATGTACTCTGCATAAAAGTTAAATAAGTAGGGTGACAATATACAACCTTGACATACTCATTTTCCTATTTGGAACAAGTCTGTTGTTCCATGTCCAAATGTCAACATTGTTGAACACTTACTCTATCAGATCTGTGTGGGATGGTTAAGTTATATCAGGTCACTTAATATTCACATCAATTATCTGATGTATGTTTTATTTTCACCTAAGTTTTACAGATGAAGGGACCCAGAAGCATTAAGATCAAGTAACTGGCCTGTGTTCTTAGAATTGATGATGGTTGAGAATGTAGATCTTCCTGAGGGTAGGAAGCTATCATTATGTGTAACAAAGTTAAATATCACTTGCTGGTTTCTCTGAATATCTCTGTGAACACTCTGAGAACACTGCTTCATCTGGCCATTCGAAGAACTAGCCTCACTGGAAATGTTGTGAAAATGCATGAGAATGAACATGTACAAAGAATCGTCAGTGAGTGGGGAATCAGAGTTTATTGATTAAGATACACTTTGTCATGTATCAGATTATTTTCCTTAAAAAATAGTTTTTTTGAAATTTTATCTAATTTAATAGGTTATATATTTTGACCAACACTTTGATAAATTATAATATTCACCTGTCAAGGAGGTAAAGGGAAAATACTGTTACACTAGATGAGTACCTGCATACATGTGTGCTAAGTTGCTTCAGTTGTATCCAACTCTACAACACAGGGATTGTAACCCACAAAGCTCTTCTGTCCATGAGATTTTCCGAGCAAGAATACTGGAGTGGATTGCCAAGCCCCTCCAGAGGATCTTCCTGACCCAGGGATTGAACCCATGTCTCTTCGGTCTCCTGCACTGGCAGTGGGTTCTTTACCACTAGGGCCAACTGAGAGGCTCCAAATGAGTACCACTACTATGAAATTGTTTTAGGATAAACATCAACTGTGTCAACTTTTATAAATGTTAAAGAATTTCATATAACATTCATTACCTGTTTTTTGCAAGAATGTTTTTTTCCCCTGTCTAACTAAAGATTTATCAATTTTGATGTCCTTTTCAAAGAACCAACTTTTAGTCTGTTGATTTTGTCTACCATTTTTCTATTCTATATGTCATTCCTTTCTATTTCAACTTTATTGTTTCTTCCTTCTCATTACTTTGACTTCAATTTGCTCTTAGTGTCTAATTTCTATCTGAATGCTATGTTATTGACCTGAGATATTTATTCTTTTTTAAATGTAGATATATGCTGTAATATAATATGGTATATCATAATATGCTCTGTTAACAGAAGCAAGGTCAAAAACTAGATGACCCTCTAAATAAATGCAAGAAAATAATTTTAGGGCATATAAAACTCTTTCATAATAAAAACAATCAACATATTATGAATAGAAGAAAATTTCCACAATCCAATAAAGGCTAGCTTGGGCTTCCCTGGTGGCTCAGAGGTTAATGCGTTTGCCTCCAATGTGGGAAACCCAGGTTTGATCCCTGGGTCAGGAAGATCCCTTGGAGAAGGAAACAGCAATCCACTCCAGTATTCTTGCCTGGAGAATCCCGTGGACAGAGAAGCCTAGTAGGTTACAGTCCATGGGGTCGCAAAGAGTCAGACACGACTGAGCGACTTCACCTCTCACCTCTGAAAACATCACAGCCAGCAGTATACTTAATAGTGAAAGTCTTAAGTGTTGTGCCCTATTATCGAGACCAAAACAAAGATGTCTGCTGTGGTCACTTCAAAAATATACTGAAGGTCATAGCTAGGGTAATTAGACACAATAAAATACATTCGGATTTGAAAAGTAAAACTATTCACAGATTACATATGTTATAAATAGGAAATCTTAAGAAATCCTCCTCCCTACAGGCACACAGAAAACACTGTTAAAACTGATAAATCAATTCATCAAATTTACAGCACATTTGATCAATATCAATCACAAGCTGGAATCAAGATTGCTGGGAGAAATATCAACAAACTCAGATATGCAGATGATACCTCCCTAATAGTAGAAAGCAAAGAGGAACTAAAGAGACCCTTGATTAAGGTGAAAGAACAAAGTGAAAAAAAAAAACTGAATTAAAACAACATTAAAAAAATAAAGATCATGGCATCTGGTCCCATCACTTCAAGGCAAATAGATGGAGAAAAAACTGAAACAGTAATAGACTTTATTTTGGGGGGCTCCAAAATCACTGTGGATGGTGACTGCAGCCATGAAATTGAAAGATGCTTGCTCCTTGGAAGAAAAGCAATGACAAACCCAGAGAGCATTTTTAAAAGCGGAGCCATCACTAAGGCAACAAAGGTCCATATAGTCAAGGGTATAGTTTTTCCAGTTTTCATGTACAGTGTGAGAATTGGACTTTAAAGAGGGCTGAGGGCTGAGGAATTGATATTTAGAATCTGTGATGCTAGAGAAGACTCTTGTGAGCCCCTTGGCCAGCAAGGAGATCAAACCAGTCAATCCTAAAGGAAATCAGTCCCAAATATTCATTGGAAAAACTGATGCATAAGCTGAAGCTCCAATACTTAGACCACCTTGTGCGTAAAGCCAGTTCATTGGAAAAGACCCTAATGCTGGAAAATATTGAGGGCAAGAGGAGAAGGAGATGACAGAGGATGAGATGGTTGGATGGCATCACCGACTCAATGGATGTGAATCTGAGTAAACTCTGGGAGATAAGGACATGGAAGCCTGGCATGCTGCAGTCCACAGGGTCACAAAGAGTTGAATATGACTTAGCGACTAAAGAACAACAATACAAAAACAAATATATGTATGTTCATAGCAGCATTTCTCATGTTAGCTAAAAATGGAAGCAACTCAAAAGCCTATCAACTGATTAATGGATAAGAAACATGTGGCATATTTATACAATGGAATTTAATTTGACCATAAGAAAGAAATGAAGCGCTGATGAACACTAAAACAGGTATGTTCTCAGTTGCTTCAGTCATGTCTGACTCTTTGCAACCCTATGGACTATAGACCACCAGATTTCTCTATCTGTGGGATTCCCCAGGCCAGAATACTGGAGTGGGTTGTCATGCCTCCAGAGGATCTTCCCAAGCCAGAAATCAAACTCATGTCTCCTTTGTCTCCTATACTGCCGGTGGATTCTCTACCCACTGAACCACCTTAAACCTTGGAATATGATGCTAAATGAAAGAAACCATACAATAAAAGCTACTTACTATGTGACATCTTTTACATGAAATGTCTAGAACAGGTAAATATAAAGTAACATTAATTAGATTAATAATTATCAGGGACTGCAGGAAAGAAAAATGAGGATTAACTACTAAAGAACAGTGTTTCTGTTGGAGTGATGAAAATATTCTAAAGTTAGTGAAGATGCTTGCACAATTCTGTGGATACACTATTTTACTTCTGAACTATATGTTAAAGTTGTACAGTTAAATAAATTTTATTTCATTAAAGCTGCTACCAAAAAAAAAAAATTTGAGCCCACACTTTTTTTTGTCAAGGGAGATTTCCTGAGGAATTCCTCCTGGATCTTTCTGCAGGAATCAGTTCATAGTACTTTCCTTCTTTTTATATCCTTCCTCTAATACCCCTCATTGATACTCTCACCTTTATGAGTACACTTTGATTGTACTTACCAAAGTATAAATCTATTAGTTATCCATAGGTTCACTGACCCTCTTGGAGGTCAGGAATTATATTTCATAAATATCTATAACAGAATCCAGGTTTGGCATGTTGAGTAAGTAAATGGAGATAGGGACTTTAGGGAATGTGCAGGTGAAACAAAAAGAATATCTTCTTAACAAGCTAGGTAACAAGAGACTTCTGATATCATATATGCAGATATAAAATGAAGTATGATAAATCTGGGCAAGGTTGATTACTAATCAGGGAATAAGGTTATTGAGTGCTCATGTGAAAAATAACAGGTAAGATCCAAATTTAAAGCACATCAAAGGAATAAATCTTGGGAGGATATAAGAAAGAAAATCAAAGAAAAAGAAATGCTTTGGGATTTTGCACCTGACAGGCATGCAGGGCCATTTAGAAATACTAATGCTACATGAGGACAATTTATTCTGTTGCCAGAAAAGCTTGTTATCTTCTGCTCAGTGTGACCCACTGAAGTTGCAGGATTTCAGTAGTTGCCCATTTAGGGCAATCCATCATTTTCAACCCAGCTGCTCCATCCTTACTAGCAAAGTGGGTGGCATATTGTAAAAGAAACAAATAGCTCACTTGTGCAATGAGATACTTTTCCCCAAATGTTTCCTGAGATGACAGTTTCTTTGGTGTATCAACCTGGCCCTTCCACAGCTGCTTAGAAGTGGGATGTAGATATGTCAACAAACATTTCCAATGTTTCTGGAAACAATCAACATAAACTCTGCAGGAGACATGGCTCTCTTCTTCTGTTCCAAAACCATGCGAAAGAGCAACTCAGTTCTATAACAGCAGAGAGGAGGATAGAGAATTGAAAGTCATTTTGTGAATTCACTGTGGTGGTTATGTATACATAATCCCACCATTAAACTATATTATGACAAATTCCAGATTGAATAGTCCTAGTTATGACTGCTGAGATCCTTAGAAAGTAGAAACGCAATCAGAACTTTATTTCGAGTCTAAATAACACAGGCTTAAATGTTTAAAGCAAAAGAAATGCTTTGGGATTTTGCACCTGACAGGCATGCAGGGCCATTTAGAAATACTAATGCTACATGAGGACAATTTATTCTGTTGCCAGAAAAGCTTGTTATCTTCTGCTCAGTGTGACCCACTGAAGTTGCAGGATTTCAGTAGTTGCCCATTTAGGGCAATCCATCATTTTCAACCCAGCTGCTCCATCCTTACTAGCAAAGTGGGTGGCATATTGTAAAAGAAACAAATAGCTCACTTGTGCAATGAGATACTTTTCCCCAAATGTTTCCTGAGATGACAGTTTCTTTGGTGTATCAACCTGGCCCTTCCACAGCTGCTTAGAAGTGGGATGTAGATATGTCAACAAACATTTCCAATGTTTCTGGAAACAATCAACATAAACTCTGCAGGAGACATGGTTCTCTTCTGTTCCAAAACCATGCGAAAGAGCAACTCAGTTCTATAACAGCAGAGAGGAGGATAGAGAATTGAAAGTCATTTTGTGAATTCACTGTGGTGGTTATGTATACATAATCCCACCATTAAACTATATTATGACAAATTCCAGATTGAATAGTCCTAGTTATGACTGCTGAGATCCTTAGAAAGTAGAAACGCAATCAGAACTTTATTTCGAGTCTAAATAACACAGGCTTAAATGTTTAAAGCCCACAGAATGGTAGAGTTCCAGGAAAGGATTTTGTCAACTCTTATACGTGCATCCCCAAATCTTTCATGTGGGCTTCATCCTATTCTTTGGAGTAACTGTGTTTAAGGTTTGAAGACACCTTCACTCTTATCCCCATGAGTCCCCTTCATACTGTTTCATTTCTTCACTGTCCACAACCTAACCTACCCAACTGTTTTAAAACACACAAAGGCTTGCTTCCTCTTGAGCTATGCATCATTTTTTTTTTCCATAATTTCCTCTAGGAGATGAGGGTTGGAGTTTTAGATCCTGATAGTGCAAAAAAATGTGGGTTCTTTCAAAGTCACATAGTAGCCTAGCTTCCAGGAGGCAATGTCTAATATGCTATCAGATGTTTGTCAAGATGAATGTTAATTCACTTCTAGTGAGATGACTATGTCCCCTCATGCTTTAGGGTCCTTTACCAAAATCCCCTTTCTACTATTTCAGGGGATGTTAAAGAGTCAACTACCCTGGATACAGGTAAAAAGTTGATGTACTATCTGAAGATAAGTTGATAACATAATAAAACCTACTGAGTTGGTCTGGTTTTTGCTGTTGCCCCGAGTCACCAACTCTAAATAATGCCAGTAATGATAAATACTCTTCCCTCCTGGAACAGACCTCGTCTGATTATCCCAAAACTGTATAACTTACAGTGTCTTGTATAATAGTTGCCATCCAGTAGGTGCATCCAGTAGGTGCTCAATTGGAGAAGGCAATGGCAACCCACTCCAGTACTCTTGCCTGGAAAATCCCATGGACAGAGGAGCCTAGTAGGCTGCAGTCCATGGGGTCGCAAAGAGTTGGACACGACTGAACGACTTCATTTGCACTTTTCACTTTCATGCTTTGGAGAAGGAAATGGCATCTCACTCCAGCATTCTTGCCTGGAGAATCCTAGGGATGGCAGATCCTAGTGGGCTGCCTGTCTATGGGGTCGCACAAAGTCGGACACGACTGAAGTGACTTAGCAGCAGCAGCAGGTGCTCAATAAATATTTGTTAAATTAAATGCTTACTTTATATGCAGGGACACCATAAGCAAAGGGAAGAAAATGTACAGAGTAATTAAGGTTAAACTACTTTCAGAGAAATATACAAAATTGGAATCTAGATTCACAGGGAGTATAGGGAGCGCAAGACAGGAAAAGATGGTTGGACTTCTTCAAGGGGTTTCTGAAAATCCCAAGCTATTAATGAAGTCGTAACAAGAAAAAAAGTTATTTGTTAAAAAAATAAATTGGGTAAAATAAAAACCTAACATTTTGAGCCCTCTTACAAAATAAATTGATATTTCTGGTGTATTCTCTTTATATTTGATTTCCTTTAAACCCTGGCTTATTCATATACAGTATAAAAATAGAAGTCTGAATCATATTTGGTCTGGTTCCATGAAGATTGATTGAGACCTCAAATTGTCTGGGTTTATTAATATTATAAAATGTATTCCCAGAGATTTAAGTAGATTTACTCCCTCAGTCAAACAGAAACTACCTTTTAAAAAAGCAAAACTTAATTTAAAAGCAATAGATTTATCCAAGTCTCCACTGCTCTGCATATATAAAAATTCACATAGGTAAACATGTGTATATTAATATATACATAGATACACATACATGTGTACATATCTTGCCTGTTTGGTTTCTACAACTTCATAATTAAGTATAAAATGAACAGAATAATGAGAAAAGGTTGCATTTTTACCCTATGGAATATTAGAGTAAAATATTATATATTTTAAATGAATTTGCTTGTGTTTATAAATGCAACTCACAGTTATTATGAAATATTTGAGAATCTTAATTATATATCCATTCTAACAGTATTTTCAAGATGGTTATGTATGGGACGCATTAGTAAATTACTTTCAAATATTCCAAACTCTGTGCTATTTGAGTCAGAGGGAGGAGGATTTGAGGATTTTTTAGTTCACTCCCAAGATATCTCCTTTGTTTTCACTGGTATTTGATGTTTAGTTCTCTGGGGTGTTGCAGGAAAAAAGGGTAGTTTAGAAAGGCCCAACAGAAGCAGGCCTGTTTTATGTTAAAAAGCCAAGTCAATTTTGCACTTGCGTTGCTGTCTGTGTTTTATCCTGTGGCCTTGGGGATGAGAACTATTTCAGGGTACTCTTCTGTTCTCTGTGCTGAGGTCACAGAAGACCTTCAGATGAGACATTCAGGGCTCCAGCAGTCTCGCAGTAAATTTGATTAATCTTTACAGATTTCTAGATAAATTAGATCATAATTTCAATAGATTATTTTCGTGTTTTTATATCATTTGGTAGACTTGAGCCCTGTCAATTTGGAGACGTACTCAAGTCCCCCTCCTTATTTTTTATATTGGAGCTCAGATACTCAAAGTCCATATTTTACCTTAGGGTTCATTCTTTATATTATGCATTCTATGAGTTTGGACAAATATTGGTTGGCCAAAGAGTTCATGTAAGTAAGAAGTTATACAAAAGCTCAAATGAGATTTTTGGCATATGGCATGTACTCACTGTTACAGTGTCATACACAATAGTTTAATTGCTCTAAAAAGCCTTTGTGATCTGCCAATCCATTCCCCTCACCCTCCCTCCCAACTTCTGGCCACATCTGGTCTCCTTTTACTGTCCTCCTAGTTTTCTTCACTGTCCTGTAATTGGAGTCATGCAGCATGCAGTCTTTTCAGAGTGGCTTCAGTCATTTAGTAGTAGCCATTTAAAATTCCTTCATGTCTTTTCATGCTTTGATAACTCATTTCTTTCTAGCACTGAATGATATTCCTTTGTCTGAATGTCCCATAGGTTATCTATTCACCTACTGAAGGACATCTTGGTTGCTTCTAAGTTTTATCAGTTTTGAATAAAGCTCTTATAAATGTCTGTGTGCAGGGATTTGTGTGCATATAAAATTTAAAATAATTTTAATAAAAACTGAGAAGTGTAGCTTCCTCATCTTTATTACTGAATTATTGCAAATACATCTCTGTTTTTAGTGGTGATGGCACTTGGGTAGGCAGATTTATTTTTTCTTTTTTCTTAATGGCAAACTCACACATTGAAAACCCAAAGAACTTTCAGGTAGCCTTTGCCTTCGATCTCAAGAGTGTTATTTCCTAAACAGAGGATTATGAAAAGTTAAAGAGGTTTAATGTGCTACCTCAAGTCTAGCACATTCACTCCTATGCACATCCACACAAAAGCAGAGTTTTGGGTTATAGCTCTGTATGACCCCTAAAGATATTCCTTTAGCAAGGCCTGACTTCCAAACTCCTTTTAAGTTACTTATTTCTCTATGAAACAATTGAACTTGTTTACCAAACAAAACAGACTCACAGATATAGAGAACAGTCTTGTAGTTGCCAGTGGGGAAGGAAATAGGGGGAAGAAGGTTTGGGAGTTTGAGAATAGTAGATGTAAACTGTTATATATACAATGGATAAATAATAAGACTCTACTGTATAGGACAGGGAACTATATTTAATATCTTGTGATAAGCCATAATAGAAAATAATATGAAAAATGTAAGCATATGTATAACTAAATCATTTTACTGTGCAACTGAAATTAACACAACCAACTATTCTTCAATAAACTAAATTAATTTCCCTTGATCTCTACTTCTTTTTGGTCTCTCAGCTGGGTCTCTTCACCTTGTCTTCTTTTTATGATTCCAAAATCTTCAGCCTTCTGCACAAATACAACCTCTGAGGAAGAGGGATCTTACAGTAGGAGCTTCAGTTCAGGATGATGAAGAATTAAAACTATGAGATGGTTTGAACAATAGTTTACATAGTCCTAGCTTTCTTGTTAATCCAGGTACCGTAACATAACAGAAACAATTCTTTCCAGATGAGGACTACTATCTTGACAACCATTGTTAATGCTTTACCTTAATGTGAAGTGTATTTGTCTCCTCAAGGGAATAGTTAGAAAATGATTTGGTACATATATACAATGGAATATTATTCAGCCAGAAAAAGAATGAAATAATGCCACTTATAGCAACATGGATGGACCTAGAGATTGTCATACTAAATGAAGTAAGCCAGACAAAGATGGATATCATATGATATTGCTTATATGTGAACTTAAAAAAACTGATATACATGAACTTATATACAAAACAGAAATAGATTCACAGACATAGAAAACAAACTATGGTTACCAAAGCAGAAAGAGGGGGAGATAAAGTAGACATTTGGGATTAACATGTACACACTTTGTTGTGTTGTTGTTGTCACTTAGTCACTAAGCTGTGCCCAACCCTTTTGTGACCCCATGGACTGTTACCCACCAGACTCCTCTATCTATGGGATTTCCAGGCGAGAATTCTGAAGTGGGTTGGCATTTCCTGCTTCAGGGGATCTTCTTTATCCAGGGATAGAGCCTGCACCTCTTGCATTGCAGACAGATTCTTTATCACTGAGCCACCTGGGAAGCCCCAACATATACATGCTACAAATAAAAAATAGATAACCAGCAAGGACCTACTGTATAGTACAGGGAACTGTACTCCATACTTTAATAATCTATAAGGGAAAAGGAAATAATCTATACCTGAAACTAAGACAGTTTAAATCAAATATACTTCAAGAAGAAAGTAGTATATCTGTCTCCTTTCCAAACATGGATTGCATTATGTAGGTGGTTTCATAGCCCCATATTTATTTATGGGATTGTTTTTCTATTTATTCACTGTAGCATATGATGGAAAAGTCAGACCATCACAATTAATATTGAGAATGCTTAGAATGTATTATTATTTATTGATTGACACCAAAATCTGTAGTGAATTTAAATTCTCTCCTCTTCACCAGGGCCACCACTCCCAACATCAAAGCCCAAAGAATCCTCTGACTGCACCCTCCTAGAGATAGACTGCCCTCCCCAAGATCTACTTTTTACCAGGAAAGCTGAAGACCAGGGCCTGCATCCTGCAATGAAGTGTTCAACAATGTATGGAAAACCAGAAACAATAAGGGAAACTGTGATTTTTTGAAAAAAGTAATCCCTATATGTCAATTTGGGATTCTGACTTTATTCTGAAAATATGCTAGTTTTGCATATTTAATGTTAAATTGTTTCATACTTTATAAAAATACAATAATAATTGAATGTTCTCGATGCCTGTATTCAAAATCAAAAGTTAATAATCAAATTGGGCTTTTAAGTTGAAGTAAAAAATACATACTGCTTTGTAAAATTCATATATCTGCCACAGCACCTGTTCACACTTATTACAAACGCTTTTATAAATGAGTGTCTCTCTAGACTCCTGGGCCTGTGACAGTAGGGATCATCCTTATTCATCTGGACATGAGGATCTATTGTAGTGCTTGTTTAAAGAATATCCTCTGCAGAATGCATGGAGAGAAGAAAGGAGGCAAAAAGGTCAGAAGACTATTAGAAATATTTTATAGAAATATTTTATTTTAATCTTTTCTTCTCGGTGTAATTTTAAGAAATGTAAAAGTCTCCTTCCTAAAACAATATGATACTTTAAGAAGTAAATTTTTGTCTTTAACAAGAGTTTCAGTTTTATAAGTCTGCTTGCTACTATCTATCCATATAATGTATATAAAATGTATATGTGTATAAAAGAGGGAGTTTATTCAATAAAGTAAAAACTACACCTATATGATTCAGACAATACCTTGTATCTATGAAAGTATTAGTTGGTCAGTCATGTCCGATTCTTTGTGACTCCATGGACTGTACCCCACCAGGGTTTTCTGTCCATGGAATTCTCCAGGCAAGAATACTGGAGTGGGTTGCCATTTCCTTCCCCAGGGGTTCTTCCCAACCCAGCGAATAAACCAGGGTCTCTCACAATGCAGGCAGATTCTCTATTGTCAGCCACCAGGGAAGCCCTGTACCTGTGAAACATAAACATAATTTTTAAAATGAAGGGAAAGAAATGGTTAGTTGCTCAGTCATGTCTGACTCTGCAATCCCATGGACTGGACCCCGCCAGGCTCCTCTGTTCATGGAATTCTCCAGTCAGGAATACGGGAATGGGTTGCCATTTCCTTCTCCAGAGGCTCTTCCTGAACCTGGAATCAAAACCTGAGTCTGCTAGATTGCAAACAGACTCCTTACATCTGAGCCACCAAGGAAGCATAAACATAATTTTTAAAACAAACTAATAATAATACAAGTGTTCTTTCATATAGCATTTATGAAATTTACTACATTTTGGGGGACTCCCTGTGGCTCAGACAGTAAAGAATCTGCCTTCAGTGTGGGATGCCTGGTTTTTATCCCTGGATCAGGAAGATCCCCTGGAGAAGGGATTGACTACCCACTCCAGTATTCTTGCCTAGAGAATTCCATTGACAGAGGAGCCTGGCAAGCTACAGGCCATACATTTTTAACATGTTGCCTCATTTGCTCCTTAGGAGACTCCATGAATTAACTATGAAATCTACTTCCCAGACAGCAGAATCAGAGACCCTCATTTCTGAAGTGGCAGAGTGGAAACTTAGAGCCTTGATTCTAACCTCAAGTTTAGTGTCCTATTTTGCTTTTTTCCCCTAATAGCAGTCATATACCAAGTCTCCTAGGGTCCATTTCTCCTGCCTACACAATCACCATCCACTACATAAGAGGGAACATTTCATCATTGATGTTATTTATATTTGTCAGTGCACAGTGATAGTAATAATAATTTTAAAAAACCTGCTTTCTATAATTACTGTTTTTAAATTCTGGACTGATAATGCATCATTACCTTTTTGCTACACCCTGGGAGGCAATTCACTGGCCCACCATTGATACATCCATGGGTGTTCAGCAAAGTCAATTGTTGCCGTAAATATACCTAAAAATATCAAGAGATTTTTTTGGGCACAATAATAATTTATGTGTTACAACACAGTGTAACATAGGTCTTCAAGGGCTTGGTTTCATATGATTTTTAGAAATCTGAGTTCTTTTATCCTGTGGCTCTGTACCCTTTAAATCCTATTCTGTCTATTCAGCCTGTGGACGGTCAGAGAGAATGAAGTATCATGAAGATTTTAAGGGTCAGGCTTGTGAGTGGCATCCATCGGTTCTGATCAGAAAGGTAACACAAAGGAAGCTAGGAGATAAGTGCTACATTTATACTCTGGGAGAGGGGCCATTGAGTTTGGTGGGCATAAGATATCTGCTGCCTCCTGTGCCTAGCCTTTCTTCACTCCCAGGACAAAGCTTATAAATCATCAGGTTCCTGGCACCACTGAATGTCCATTAATCATGCAACTGAAAAAACAAATTAAAAGTCATTGTTGAAATATAAACACTGATTTCTTCTTTTTTCCATTGCTAACACATTTATATCATTATCAGGTGATTTCTCATCATCATCAGAAAAAAAAATCAATTTACTTTTTGATCATTTTAGAATGTACAGAATTTTCACACCAATTTTCTTATTCTAGCCTACCTATTACCTGATAGATAGTGAATATCTATGTCTCCATTTTATACATGACCTATTATTGACACTCAGGAAGGTTAATGGAGTTTATCCCTGACTTAGTAGTTGACAAGTACTTTTCAAAATATCTGATATTTCTATAAGGAGTAAATGCGTCAGGCATTTTTTAGTTACCCAACCGATATTAGTTCACCAACTTCCTTTATTAGACATTATTCTCATTCCATTCATATTTGCAGCAGGTGGTAGTTCTACAACACAGTTCAAGGCTGTAATACAAAAATCCCTTTAAAAAGCAGATGGGTAGAACAGATTCTGCCTTCTCTGTTCTCTTTATATTGATGAAAGCAAACTAGTCTGACCTGCAGACCTGATTCTGTGAAGTCAAGGATGTTGGAATATGAGGCAGATGTCCCACGTTTCTTGGGTTAGAGAGGATGCTAGTGGGCACAGGAAGAAGGCCTCCAGACGCGCTTACACGAAAGCCAGAGCTGGGAACTGTCAGAGCTCTGGTCATCAGTCTCCAGTATCTGGCCCTCCTGCTCTCAGAGCAATGGATTTTAATTTGCTGCTTTCTTTCTTACGGGGACCTTTAAGCACTCTACAAGCATTTGACCCTATTAATCTTCATAACATCCCTGAGCACTCCTGTGAAGCTATCAAAGGGCAAAGGAAAGAGCAGTGATAATTATCCTTATTTCACAGACAGGGAAGATTGTGACAAGAAAGTAGTTCAATTAGGTTCTCTAATGAGTTGTGGAGAAAGAGAGAAAAAGAACCCTGATCTCCAGAAAAAAAAGACATCCATTCCTCATCTCCTGGACCACTAGTTTGCTTTTATGGCTTCTTGACTAAAGGTTTCTTAGAAACATGGTCTGGGTTTTCCAGCAGATGTGTCAGCAACCGTATATATGCAAGTTCCACTCACTGATATGTACCTGCCTGTGCCCAGTGTCACCGGATTTGGGGGAAAGCTTGAGAGCTGTACATTCCAAGAGATATGAAGCCAGAACGACCCAACCCCATGGGAAGCTGAAGCTGAAATATAAGTAGTATATATAATATAAGCAGTATAACTTGAAACTGAAATAAAATCAGCTTACCAATGTAGAAATTACTGGTAATAACATTTTTTCAGTAGGTGAAATTGGTCTCTTTGCAGTCTCAAATTTGAAATGGGCAAAGGGGACAATGAGAAAGATTACTGTATTTACCCTTCTCTTGTGAACTTTCTAGAAAATGTGCACATTCTCCTTAAACTATGTTGGGTGAAAGTGAGCCGGTCTTTAACAACTCTTAGTGAAGGAAATTCAAGATCATTCTGAGATGGGGGAATAAAGAAGGCCTAGATCAAGGATGTTGCCTCATTCTTGTTTCTAAATCAGACACTGAACTAGTTGACCAAAAATCTACGTTCTTTCCCTTTCTTTCCAACACATCCTTCATGCTCTAAGATTATATCATTTTTCAGATCTTGTATCAGGCAGAGAAGTTTACCTAACTGAGTGCAACAATCTGAGAGATTATGTCATGAGAAACAACAGCAAGCAGGAACCGTGTAGGAACCTCCCATTGCTGAATCCCCTCTAAATCCCCCTCAGTTCCTGCAGGCGAGCTTTTTGAAATCTGTCATCCCTGTGGTCCCCTGTCTTTAGCTGTGTTAAAATCCATGTCATTTTCCAAGTATACTATGTGTTTTCTCTTTTTATTTCCTCTGAGATGCATCTTTCCCTTATGCATTCTCTTTTTATACTTAATTCTTCTCTTGACTCCAATTCATTCTTCAGTTTACACATTACTTCCTTTTAGAAGTCTTTTTCCTTCCTCAGCCTGGATTAGATATACCTTCATTGTGCTCTGTGACACCTATATATGTTCCAAAGTATTTGCTAATTAAAAACAAAGTTCAGAGTTCTAATATTTTTAATTCATATATGAGATACATGAATACATATTTGAGATCCATATTTGAGACAATCATGAAATTAAAGAAAAACTAAGTATAAGCAAAGACAATATTCCAACATATTTGTAACCCTTTATCCAGAAATCTGATTTCTAGGAAATTTTCTTCAGAAAATAATCTGAAATTCAAAAAACATAATGGGAAGAAGATATTAATTGCACCACTATTTATAACCGTAAACCT
>SJYC01135391.1:0-10998 GCA_006408675.1 Madoqua kirkii
TCATTTCTTCCAGGTTATCTATTTTATTGCCATACAGTTGTTCCTAATAGTTTCTTATAATCCTTTGTATTTTTGCATTGTCTGCTGTAACCTCTCCTTTTTTATTTCTAACTTTGTTGATTTGATTCTTCACTGTTTTCTTGATGTATCTGGCTAAACATGACAATTTTGTTTATCTTCTCAAAGAACCAGCTTTTAGTCTTATCAATTTTTACTATTGTTTCTTTCATTTCTTTTTCTTTTATTTCTGCTCAGATCTTATGATTTCTTTCCCTCTACTAATTATGGGTTTTTGTTGTTGTTGTTGTTTTCCAGGTGTTTTAGGTGTAAAGCTGGGTTATCTGTTCATGTTTCTCTTGTTTCTTGAGGTAGAATTGTATTGCTATAAAGGTCCCTCATAGAATTACTTTTGCTGCATTCCAAAGGTTTTCAGTTGTTGTGTTTTCATTGTCATTTATTTCTAGAAATTTTTTCATTTCCCTTTTGATTTCTTCAGTAACCTGTTGGTTATTTAGAAAGGTGTTGTTTAATCTCCATGTGTTTGTGTTTCTCAACACTTCTTTTTTCTTGTAACTGATATCTAGTCTCATAGCACTGTGGTCATAGAAGATGCCTGATATGATTTCAATTTTCTTAAATTTACTGAGGTTTGTTTTGTGACCCAAGATATGATCTATCCTGGAGAATGTTCCATGTGCACTTGAGAAGAAGGTGTATTCTTTGGTGGGAACATCCTGAATATATCAATGAGATCTATCTCATTTAATGTATTATTTAAGACTTGTGTTTCCTTGTTAATTTTCTGTTTTGATGATCTGTCCATCAGTGTGAGCAGGGTGTTAAAGTCTACTACCATTACTGTGTTACTTTCGATTTCTCCTTTTAAGTCTGTTAGTGTTTTTCTTATGTGTTGAGGTGCTCCAATGTTGGGTGCGTAGATATTTATAATTGTCAAGTCTTCCTCTTGTACTGATCCCTTGATTGTTATATCCCTTATCTCTTGTAATATTCTTTAATTTAAGGTCTATTTTGTCTGACATGAGGATTGCTATTACAGCTTTATTTTGCTTCCCATTTGCATGGAATATATTTTTTCATTCTCTCACTTTCATTCTATATGTGTCTTTTGGTCTAAAGTGGGTTTCTTATAGACAGCATATATATGGGTCTTGTTTTTGTATCCATTCAGCCAGTCTGTGTCTTTCGGTTGGTGCATTTAACCCATTTACATTTAAAGTAATTATTATTATATATGTTCTTACTGCCATTTTCTTAATTGCTTGGGGTTGATTTCATAGATCTTTTCCTTTCTATTCTATTTCTTGACTATATAATTTCCTTTAACATTTGTTGTAAAGCTGGTTGGGTGGTACTGAATTCTCTTGAGTTTTGCTTGTCAGAAAAGCTTTTTATTTCTTCATCAATTTTGAATGAGATCTCGCTGGTTACTATAACCTTGGTTGTACATTTTTCCCTTTCCATACTTTAAATATATCCTTCTACTCCCTTCTGGCCTGCAAAGTTTCTGCTGAAAGATCGGCTGCTAAGTGTATGGTGTTTGCCTTGTATGTTACTTGTTGCTTCCCCCTTGCTGCTTTTAATATTCTTTTTTTATGTTTAGTCTTTGTTAGTTTGATCAGTATGTGTCTTGGCGTATTTCTCCTTGGGTTTATTCTGTATGGAACTCTTTGCACCTCTTGGATTTGATTGGCTGTTTCCTTTTCCATGGGGAAATTTTCAACTATAATCACATCAAAACTTTTCTTGTATCCTTTCTTTTTCTCTTCTTCTTGTGGGATCTTTATAATTCCAATGTTGGTGTGTTTCATATGGTCCCACAGGTCTCTGAGGCTGTCTTCAGAGCTTTATATTATTTTTACTTTATTCTGCTCTTTAGAAGTTATTTCCACCATTTTATCTTCCAGCTCACTGATTTCGTTCTTCTGTTTCAGATATTCTGCTATTGATTCCTTCTAAAGTATTTTTAATTTCAGTAATTGTGTTGTTTGTCTCTGTATGTTTATTCTTTAATTCTTCTAGGCCTTTGTTAATTGATTCTGGCAATTTCTCCGTTTTGTTTTCAAGGTTTTTGATCATCTTTACTATCATTATTCTGAATTCTTTTTCAAGTAGTTTGCCTATTTCCTGTTCATTTATTTGGACTTCTGTGTTTTTAGTTTGCTCTGTCATTTGTGTAGTATTTCTCTGCCTTTTCATCATTTTTTTAAAAAACTTATTATGTTTGAGGTTTCCTTTTCCCAGTCTTAAGGGAAAGTTGAATTCTTTCTTTGAGGAAGGTTGAATTCTTTCTTCCTTTTGGTTTTTGCCCTCCTAAGATTGGTCCAGTGGTTTATGTAAGCTTCCTAAAGCATGAGATTTGTGCTGTTTTTATTTTTTATTTAATACTTTATTCTATTTTACAGTACTGTATTGGTTCTGCCCTACATCGACATGAATCAGCCAGAGGTGCACACGATCTCCCCATGCTAAAGCCCCCTCCCACCTCCTTTCCCCCTTTTTGTTTTTCCTCTGGTGGGCAAGACTGAGTGAGGTGGTAATCTTATCTGCTGATGATTGGGTTTGTATTCTCCTTTTGTTTGTTGTGCTACTGGTGGTTGAGTGATGCTGGGTTTTGTATTCAAATGCTTTCATTTGTGTGAGTTCTCACTATTTGATACTCCCTAAGGTTAGTTCTCTGGTAGTCTAGGATGTTGGAGTCAGTGTTCCCACTCCAAAGGTTCAGAGCTTGATCTCTAGTTGTGTATAGTTCTATATATTCTTTCCCTCTGGTCAGGTACTCTTGTCCATTCTCACGTGGTGTTATGCATGCACTTCTGTGTCTGAAGATGTAATCCTGATGTATCCATGGAGAGAGATGCACTCCATGTCCACCTACTCCTCCACCATCTTATTCTCTGGCCTTAACATACTTAATGAATTGTCTATGTATGCTCTCATGTTGGCTTTGATTACTCTCACGGCCCAATATGGCTTCGTCAGTTCCAGACATCACATATAGACTGAGAATTGGGAAAAAACATAAAGTGACTTTTTTTCAGTGTCTCAACCTTTTGATGAACAAACATTTTCTGGAATAAACCTAGTGTTTATGCTTCCCTTGTCTTTGGCCAGAAATGAGACATATGCCTGCCTATATGCTATTTGTCAGGAAGAAAATGGGATTATTTTTCTAGTATGAATAATTTGCTTCCAGTGGAATGAATTTTAAGAATGCAAAAAAATAATACTACCATCAAATATAATTTTTTAGTTTGAATTTTTAATTTTATTTCACAAACTTGATAGCCTAGTTTGAATTCTTTTTTAAAATGTAGTTTAACAAGAGGAAAAATGTGTTAATGAAATATTTTTTCAAGTGCTTGTTGAAGCCTATTGAAGTATTGCTTTGTTTCCATACAATAAAATAGTTAATTCTACTTATTCAATGGAGAAAAATAGGCTTCTTAGCACTATAAACTTTAGGCAAGCACTCAAAGATACAAATATCAAATTGAATCCTGTAAATAATTCTAAGAAAATTACAGCGTTGGATGATCTCTCACTTTCTCTTTTCAAAACTACTTTCCAAAAAAAATCCATGGGCTTTTCTGTGCATTTTTTGTTTATTTTCCATAGATTTTCCTCTCTCTGCATATTTGATTTTTATGAATTCATGTTCTATAGCATAAAATGGTATTTAATCAGAGATGAAATATACATTTTTAATTGACCCCTAAATAGACCTGACATCAGTTAGTGTCCAAACATGGATTCAGTAAGTTCTAGCAGCATGTCAGGAGTGGGGTCTTACATGCCAGCCATTTACTCACATTCTGTGTTCTCCTCACACTTTTTATAAAGCTTTTAATATTACAAGAAAACTTCACCACATGACAGTGCATAGGCAATAATAATTTAGTAGCAGTATTATGACATTAAAATACTACTTATGATAACTAGATTAATTTCTATGAAGAATCTGAACTTTTATGAGGAAAAAGCAGTGTACAAAAAGTCCAAATGCTTCTTCCTGTTTTTTGTTTTTAACATATTGACTTATTTTTTTTACCAGATGTTTTTATTTTAGTGACTTTTTTGGCTCCACATAAATGACAATATTTTTCTCCAACTGTAAAAAGAATGAATATTCATGGAAAGATCGGTCATTAACATTATATTTGGCATTTCTGCTCAGTGCCAAGATGTTGTGATGTGGTGGGAAAGTTGCAAATTATTAATGTGTACATTCCATTTAATGACTGTAAGATTTCCTTTTATGGATGAAATTTCCCCATCCAAGTTTTATCTTTTTATTTTTTTTAAATGTACTATGTCTCTATAAACCACATAACCTACCCATAAACAGCTAATGATTTAATGACCCCCAGATGTTTAAAACCATATAGGAAAAAATAAAGTGGCAAGATGAAATAATTAAACCACTAGTATTGTGACTATGGCACTCTCTGGAAGACTTGTGTATTTCCTGATAAGCAGCATATGTTTGGAAATTGTAAATTAATATTATAAATCTTTATCACTCAGAATATGCCATGATATTTTGAGATCACAGAACAAATGTTAGTTTATATGTATTCAAATAAACTGCATTGAAAACAAATATATATTGAGGTAGAAAAACAAATGTCAAGAATAATACTTTTATGATGGCCTAGATTACAGTGTACATGAAGATTATTATCCATCACATTGTTATATTATTATATAAAGAGAATCAAGAGAATAATAATTATCTGGAATTTAGACTTGATTAGGAATATATCTGACATTTAAAAATTAAGAAAACAGTTTAAATACTATATTTAGTCAATCAGTTTAAGATAATAGACATTACCTATAATTTACTTGCATGAGAGTAGGAGATGACTATTATTTTGTAGGGGGGACACAGAAGATGGTGATAAGTGAGGGGTAATGAGGGAAGCCTAATAAATTTTTCAAAAGGAAATTTCATGATGGTGTTATGTCCATTCCTTCAACATTCATGTTAGAGTTGCAGTGTTCTGACTCATAATAATTCAGTACATAAGATGAAGAGACATATAAACCAATGACTAGTAAATTCATTTCAAAAAGGATATTCATTCCAAATAACCAGAATTATTCTATCTGTTATCCAGGGAGTACCCATTCTAGTTTCTAGTTTCATGGGAAAATAGATGAACAATATTTGGAATGTTGTGTGAAAAGTATGGAGATAAAGCAAAAGCAAATGGTGAGTTTGGCCAGGATGAATAGGTATCACTGTTAGGTCACTGGACACTAAGTCTCTTTTTTGGACACTTCTGGGACTGGATATACGGTATGGTGATTTGGAAGTCATTCTCTAATTCTTTCAGTAAACCACATCTTTTAATTCAGTCTTTTGCCAATATAAATCTTTAGTTTGCCACTTTTAAATTTAAATCACAGTCTAGATATGCTTCTGAGATTATTTCTACCTCATCTTCAGTGGTGATTCAGATGTTCTCAACAGTTTTAAGCCACATATTTATGATCTTAGCTTATTATCAGATTTGTCCCAGAGAATCACTTTATTTATTTCTTGTGAAGTACCCACCACAAGGTTATCACCTTTTTCTTTGAAACTACCCATTTACTTCTTTTCCTTATTGTATTTCTCTTTTTTCTATGTCTATCTCATAATAATAAAGCTATTCATGATAATTAAGATCTACTGCTTAATTACTTGTAGCTCAAGTGTCACAATTCTGATACTGATAGAGCCAGGATCTAAAATCATGTTTGCATTACCCAAATGTCTATAATTAATCATTTAATAAACAAAAGCAAGCAATAAAAATAACTATAGTAAATGATAAATATGTCAAGTTGAATAAATATTTCTGTAATAAAATAAACACAACTAAATAATGAATTCATGATGAAAAAGTCATTGGTTGCTTCAGCTTTCACTGAAATTCCCAAATGCACAGCAACTTCAGGGAACAGTGAATAAGGCTGATAAACTCTAGGAAGTAACAATACTATTAGCCTGTATACATTGGTCCTTCTTTGTCTCTCAGTGATCTTTTCATCTATCTTTTACTGAACCTATTATTTCACATAAATTTTATTTCAAATCTCTTATTCTTTTTGAGCTCCCAGCTCTCTAGATTAACTGATAATCTTGCTCTTATTTGTTGTCCAAACAAGTAAAAAATGAATGAATGGTAAAGAGCTACCTAACTGTTCACATTTCCTCTAGAACTTCTGCAGTAAATGAATTTTATCTTAGAGTTTTTAAGTAATTTAATCTAGTTAAGCCAAAGAAAGTGCACTCTTCATAAACTATGAAGAAAAGAAATAATCCAGGATACTGACAGTAGACAAAATAATTTTTTAAAAAGATAAAGATTAATTCCAAAAAATAAAATAAGAAATTTATTGCCAAATCTAAGTAAAAGTGATAATTATGAATTTTATTTTATGTGCAAATAGTATATATGAAATTATTTACTTTACATTTTGTATATAAATTTTAAAATCTATTAAAATTATGTATGACAGTAAAATATACAAAATTTTAAAAATATAACAATGTGTAAAACTACTAAATGCATACACATATACTTGTATTGCTATTTTTAGTCTCCCAGTCATGTTCAACTCTTTGCAACTCTATGGACTGCAGCACGATATACATATATACATATATACATACAGTCATTGACTTTCCTAGTGGTTCTGCTGCTGCTGCTGCTGCTAAGTCGCTTCAGTCGTGTCCGACTCTGTGCAACCCCATAGATGGCAGCCAGCCAAGCTCCCCCGTCCCTGGGATTCTCCAGGCAAGAACACTGGAGTGGGTTGCCGTTTCCTTTTCCATGGTAAAAAAATCTGCCTGCAGTACAGGAGATCTGAGTTTGATCCCTGGGTAGTGAAGATTCCCTGGAGAAAGGCATGGGAACCCATTCCAGTATTCTTGCCTGGAGAAGTCCATGGAAAGAGAAGTCTGGTGGGCTATAGTCCATAGAGTCATACAGAGTCAGACATTACTGAAGCAACTTAGTATACATAACATTCATTAAAGAAAAAGAACACAAAATCCCTATCTCACTGCTGTAGATTTGTCCAGAATCGTCTGTTCACTGCTCTACCTTACAGATTGTTCCAGACCACTGTCTTTGGGCTTATGTGATCATTTTTAGTTAATGAAATATTAGTGGCTTGATTATGATGTTCAAGCAGAAGCTGTTAGAAGCAGTGCAAATTTCTTCCAGTCTTGTATTCTTGGAATGCATCATTGAAATCATGTTGCTCTCTTGTGTTATTGCTCTCCACCAAAGAAAACTCAGAAAATGCTCTTTCAGAGGAGATTTAAATCTGATCTGGAAACTAAAGCCATGTCTGAAGGAGACCCTATAAGACCAGTAGGACCAAGGATGCCTGGGGATTTCTAAGGTACAATGCTCAACCTCTATACAGTGTGAGTGAGAAATACATTGTAAGCAAGTGATACTTGTGTTTGCTTTTATCACATGTATACCAGCTAGTAAATGCTGACTCATGCACTTTTTATCCCATCTTTTTGCTCCTGTGTCAAGTAGGGGAAATAGGAAAGAATCACAGTAAAATATTTCATTTTTATGCAGAAGTTTTATTGTTTAGATCTTTTATCACACAGTTGATGTAATATCTTCAAATATAATTTTCTAATGTGACATGGTCCATGATAGGGTATTTTCATAAAGCATATTTGTAAAGAGTGAATACTATTCAGTTATATCCAATATCCATCATTCCCTTATTATCAGATGACTCAGGTTGTTTCTATTTATAAACGACATTGAATGATCACCTTTGATATTAAATTGGTGTTTTTATTACAGGCAGTAAGGACATGAGAATTTCCTGGAATGTAATGTGTTTGTCAAAACAAATATATATGTTGTTAAGCCTAATGATGCATGTTGCTTTTGTTATCCAGAAAGCTTGAACCATTTTACTCTTACATTTATTATATGAAATTTCACTTTTTGTTATACTCTCATCACTGTTAAGAACTGAGATGTCTAAATATATCCTAATTGTATAGGTATGAATGGTATCTTGTTTTAACTAGAATGGGAGTTTAATTTTAAAATATTAAATTATAAGTGTTAAAGGAGAAGAGCTACTCATCAGGAGTCAGACTGGGATTATAGTGAATATGTCACAGTAATATAAGCAACATAGACATTGTTTACTTTGGAGGACAGCAACACAGACATGATATGTAAGGGATTTCTGGAGACAGGGCATTAGCATTTTGAAAAATCACTTTGCAAGGCTCTTTGTGAATGAAATTGAGAATGCATTTACATAAGAATATTAGAAATAGGTGAGTTTGTAATAGGTGAGTGATTCAAGTGTAGTTCCACCAACAACTAGAGAAATTTAAATAATCTGTTTTCAGTTGTTACAATGATTTAAAGATGCCATAAGCATTGGGGTGGGGGGTGGGGATGTCACATGTCTTTTTTGGCATACAGTGGCTCCTCACAAAAAGAGGTTGCCCCAAATGTTGGGCATAATTATCTTGAGGTTCACTGGACTACAGAATATGAATATTGGATCAATAGCAACCTAGATGATCTCTACAAAATCTGTGATAAGACTTTTTTTATTGGCTCATGTATGTCTGTCTCTCTATCTCTGCAACACACACACACACACACACACACACACACACAACTATTTATTCATGAATTTTATGTGGTGTGGGTAAGAGGAAAGAACTTTCAAGGGAAAGAGAGGTCATCAGGAAAATGAAGGACATTCTGGAACATGCAAAGATAATTTTATTGGATACAGTAGTTCAACTATGACTGTCTATTGTCATGAGTCAGTCTGCATGTGACTTCACCACTCCACGACTATAAAGGCATGGTGTAGGGCTTGCAAAAATATCTTTTATTTTTTCAATTCTTTCAGTTCAGTTCAGTTCAGTCACTCAGTAGTGTCTGACTCTTTGTGACCCCATGAATCGAAGCACGCCAGCCTCCCTGTCCATCACCAACTCCTGGAGTTCATTCAGACTCATGTCCATTGAGTCAGTGATACCATCCAGCCATCTCATCATTTGTCATCTTTTTAAAATTTAATTCATTCTTTACCCCATCTCCCAGTGACAAGTCACATCCCTTTCCTTAGAACAACTTCAAATTCTACTCTTCAACACCCAACACCTGTTAGATAGCATTTGTCAAAAATACAGGCTAATCACTATGTTGTATCCCCTAATGACTCTATGGACAATGACATAGTTTAGGCTTCTAAGAAAGGAAAAGATTTCAATGTGTTAAAAATATTGATTGCTTATATTTTAGCCAAATGGCTGGTAAAGCATTTCTGTAAAGGGCCAGAAAGTAAATATTTTACATTTGTGGTGCCATAACTACTTAACTCTGCTGTCACAGTGTAAAAACAACCATCAGTTCACTTCAGATCAGTCACTCAGTCATGTCCAACTTTTGAGACCCCAAGAATCACAGCACACCAGGCCTCCCTGTCCATCACCATCTCCTGGAGTTCACTCAAAATCATGTCGGTGATGCCATCCAGACATCTTATCCTCTGTCGTCCCCTTTTCCTCTTGCCCCCAATTCCTCCCAGCATCAAAGTCTTTTCCAGTGAGTCAACTCTTTGCATGAGGTGGCCAAAGTACTAGAGTTTCAGCTTTAGCATCATTCCTTCCAAAGAAATCCCAGGACTGATCTCCTCTAGAATGGACTGATTGGATCTCCCTGCAGTCCAAGGGACTCTCAAGAGTCTTCTCCAACATCATAGTTCAAAAGCATCAATTCTTTGGCGCTCAGCTTTCTTCACAATCCAACTCTCACATCCATACTTGACCACAGAAAAAAACCATAGCCTTGACTAGACAGATCTTTGTTGGCAAAGTAATGTCTCTGCTTTTGAATATGTCATCTAGGTTGATCATAACTTTTTTTCCAAAGAGTAAGCATCTTTTAATTTCATGGCTGCAGTCACCATCTGCAGTGATTTTGGAGCCCCCAAAAGTAAACTCTGACACTGTTTCCACTGTTTCCCCATCTATTTCCCATGAAGTGATGGGACTAGATGCCATGATTTCCTTTTCTGAATGTTGTGCTTTAAGCCAACTTTTTTCTCTCCTCTTTCACCTTCATCAAGAGGTTTTTTAGTTCCTCTTCACTATCTGCCATAAGGGTGGTGTCATCTGCATATCCAAGGTTTTTGATATTTCTCCCGGCAGTCTTGATTCCAGCTTGTGTTTCTTCTAGTCCAGCATTTCTCAGGATGGACTCTGCATAGAAATTAAATAAGCAAGGTGACAATATACAGCCTTGACATACTCCTTTTCCTATTTGGAACAAGTCTGTTGTTCCATGTCCAATTCTAACTGTTGCTTCCTGACCTGCATATAGGTTTCTCAAGGGGCAGGTCATATGGTCTGGTATTCTCATCACTCTCAGAATTTTCCAGTTTATTGTGATCCACACAATCAAAGGCTTTGACAGTCAATAAAGCAGAAATAGATGTTTTTCTGAAACTCTCTTGCTTTTTCCATGATCCAGCGGATGTTGGCCATTTGATCTCTGGTTCTTCTGCCTTTACTAAAACCAGCTTGAATATTTGGAAGTTCACAGTTCATGTATTGCCTGGCTTGGAGAATTTTGAGCATTACTTTACTAGCGTGTGAAATGAGTGCAATTGTGCAGTAGTTTGAGCATTCTTTGGCATTGCCTTTCTTTGGGATTAGAATGAAAACTGACCTTTCCCAGTCCTGCAGCCACTGCTGAGTTTTCCAAATTTCCTGGCATACTGAGTGCAGCACTTTTACAGCATAATCTTTCAGGATTTGAAAGAGCTCAACTGGAATTCCATCACCTCCACTAGTTTTGTTCATAGTGATGCTTTCTAAGGCCCACTTGACTTCACATTCCAGGATGTCTAGCTCTATGTGAGTGATTGTCTGTGTTGTGATGATCTTTTTTGTACAGTTCTTCTGTGTAT
>SJYC01135395.1:0-26994 GCA_006408675.1 Madoqua kirkii
TCAGACAGCAATTCTGCTTTTCTGCATTTTTTTTTCCCCTTGGGGATGGTCTATCTCCCTGTCTCCTGTACAGTGTCACAAACTTCCATCCATAGTTTATCAGGCACTCTGTTTATCAGATCTAGTCCCTGAAATCTATCTCTCACTTCCACTGTATAATGGTAAGGAATTTGATTTAGGTCACACCTCAATGGTCTAGTGGTTTTCCTCACTTTCTTCAATTTAAATCTGAATTTGGCAATAAGGAGTTAATGATCTTAGCCATGGCCAGCTCCTGGTTTTGTTTTTGCTGACTGTATAGAGCTTCTCCATCTTTAATTGCAAAGAATATAATCAAATCTATCTCTCACTTCCACTGTATAATGGTAAGGAATTTGATTTAGGTCACACCTCAATGGTCTAGTGGTTTTCCTCACTTTCTTCAATTTAAATCTGAATTTGGCAATAAGGAGTTAATGATCTTAGCCATGGCCAGCTCCTGGTTTTGTTTTTGCTGACTGTATAGAGCTTCTCCATCTTTAATTGCAAAGAATATAATCAATCTGATTTTGGTGTTGGCCATCTGGTGGTGTCCATGTGTAGAGTCTTCTCTTGTGTTGTTTAAAAGAGGGTGTTTTCTATGACAAGAGTGTTCTCTTGGTCAAACTCTATTAGCCTTTGCCCTGCTTCTTTCTGTACTTTAAGGCCAAATATGCCTGTTACTCCAGGTGTTTCTTGACTTCCTACTTTTGTATTCCAGTCTCCTACAATGAAAAGGATATCGTTTTTGGATGTTAGTTCTAAAAGGTTTTGTAGGTCTTTATAGAACCGTTCAACATCAGCTTCTTCAACATTTCTGGTCAGGGCAGAGACTTGGATTGCTGTAATGTTGAATGGTTTGCCTTGGAAATGAACAGAGATCATTCTGTCGTTTTTGAGATTGCGTCCAAGGACTGCATTTCAGACTCTTTTTCAGTATGATGGCTACTCCATTTCTTCTAAGGGATTCTTGATCACAGTAGTAGATATAATGGTCATCTGTATTAAATTCACCCATTCAGTCCATTTTATTTTGCTGATTCCTAGAATGTTGACGTTCACTCTTGCCATCTCTTGTTTGACCACCTCCAATTTGCCTTGATTCCTGGACCTAACATTCCAGGTGCCTATGCAGTATTGCTTTTTACAGCATCAGACCTTGCTTCTATCACTAGTTACATCCACAACTGGGTGTTGCTTTTGCTTTGGCTCCATCTCTCCATTTTTTTCTGGAGTTATTTCTCCACTGATCTCCAGTAGCATATTGGGCACCTACCAACCTAGGGAGTTCATCTTTCAGTATCCTATCTCTTTGCCTTTTCATACTGTTCATGGTGTTCTCAAGGCAAGAATACTGAAGTGGTTTGCCATTCCCTTGTCCAGTGGACCACATTTTGTCAGAACTCTCCACCCTGACCCATCCATTTTGGGTGGTCATACACGGCATGGCTTAGTTTATTGAGTTAGACAAGGCTGTGGTCCATGTGATCAGACTGGCTAGCTTTCTGTGATTGTGGTTTCAGTGTGTCTGTCCTCTGATGCCCTCTCTCAACCCTACTGTCTTCGTGGGGTTTCTCTTACCTTGGACTTGGGGTATCTCTTCACAGCTGCTCCAGCAAAGCACAGCTGCTGCTACTGACCTTGGATGCTGGATATCTCCTCTCAGCCACCGCTCCTGACCTTGCACGTGGGGAATCTCCTCTCAGCCTCTCTGGCATCATTCAGCCAGAATCTTTAGATGTAGTTATGTAGTTTAAGGACCTACAGCTTTTTCCTTTTTGTTTGTTTGCCTTTTGCTTTTTACATATAGAGGAACTAGAGTTCCAAGATGTTAATTGCTGGAGTCCTCTAGCAAGCCAGTAGAGATGTCAGAAATAGGATGACTACTGTCAATGACAGTTTTTCCTTTTTTAAGAAATACAGGCACAAGCATTTCATATCACTGACATTTGATCATATGCAGAAAATAACTTTAATGTGTTATTTGAATAAAGCATAAAGGCTATCTGCCTTCTTTATTCCACCTCAAAGCCCAGAGGGTAGAAGAGAATCTATTTTGTTACTTGCCTGCCTTGCTAATATGAATTTTAGGATCATATACTTGGAATATGTGGTAAGAGTACACAAAGGTATGATTACAATGAAAGGGTAGGCTCATTTCTGGGGTTCTTAAGTTTTTTGTGTGCTGTGCTATTACTGCTTTGGCAGTCTGGGGAAGCTTGTCATTCCTCCTCAGCATAATGTTTTAAAATGCACAAGATAAAATACAAAGGATTTTTACCATACTGAAACACAGTCATCAAAATAATTAAAAATTCTGATATAGTAATACGTTTCTTATTTATGCATTAAATGGCACAATCTAATTGCCGGCCTAATAATCATCATAAACTCAAAAGTAGTAATATGTACAGTATTTCAACATATCTGGAAAAATTTCAAGGAGAAAGAGAAACATCAGTAATTTCTATCTATAACAAGGTTACAAATGCTGCTGATACTATGGTGGCTTGGTACCTGCATTTATATTTGAATGAAATACTAAATTTCAATTAAGTGTTAGTTAAAATAAATTATGTAGTTTAATGAAAAACTCAAGTTCGTGAATCCTTTGAATTCTATCCCTGGGCCCCTTTCTGTGGGTTCATGATGAAGAACCTTTGGGTTTCTAAGTCAGCTTTCATCACCTGCTTTGCCGAATGATATTCAAATAACTGGTAGCTTCATTGGAGGAGAACTGATTGGAGTTAGCAGAGGACTGCAGGCAGAGCACAGATTGGGTGAACCCTAGATCAAATTAGAAAGTGATGAGATTTTCTTTTCTTGTGTGTTTTTTTTTTTTTCCCCCTGCCCATTCACTGTTCTTCCTACTAATCTTCCTCTAAGTCAGGTGCTCACTGCTTCTGAGGGATATGATCCATTCAGTTAGCTGTAATTGTTAAGTGCTTTAGTTTTATGGACATATTAACCATGAAATTAAAAGAAGCCTGCTCCTTGGAAGAAAAGCTATGACCAACCTAGACATGTTAAAAAAGAAGAGACATTACTTTGCCAACAAAGGTCTGTCTAGTCAAAGCTATGGTTTTTCCAGTAGTCATGTATGGGTGTGAGAGTTGGACTGTGAAGAAGACTGAGTGCTGAAGAATTGATGCTTTTGAACTATGGTGTTGGAGAAGACTCTTGAGAGTTCCTTGGACTGCAAGGAGATCCAACCAGTCCATCCTAAAGGAAATCAGTCCTGAGTATTCATCGGTAGGACTGATGTTGAAGCTGAAACTCCAGTACTTTGGCCACCCGATGCGAAGAACTGACTCACTGGAAAAGACCCTGTTTCTGGGAAAGATTGAAGGCAGGAGGAGAAGGGGACGACAAAGGATGAGATGGTTGGATGGCATCACCAACTTGATGGACATGAGTTTGAGTTGGTGATGGACAGGGAAGCCTGGTGTGCTGCAGTCCATGGGGTCGCAAAGAGTCAGACACTCCTGAGAGACAGAACTGAACTGAACTGAAGAATGTATGTTTACATACAGGCTTCAGGGAAAAGGTGCTATTTAATCCAAAGGAACCCGATGCCAGTGATGGACTTTTGGTTTCCTTGGCACTTGGACAGATGGATAAGGGGATATTTTTGATTGTTACTGATACATTTCAGTCGCATCCTGCTTGACTGTTTTTCTTGTCTACTCCTATGTCAGGTGTAGGTTTTATTTGGCAAACAGAGGTAGTAGTTCTTTTTCCATTTGTTCTAGGTTCTACTTATCCTGGCAGTAACATTTCCCTAGGGAAAGGCAAATACTCCCTCAAGCTGAAGATCTCATTTGCAGTGGTGTCATTTAAGGTGATAGTCATTTGTACATTGTAGAGGAATGATTTTATTCATATGAGCAAACAGATGGGTTAACAAAGCTGTCTGAGGTTGTAACAGGGTTCAAAAGCTATTTTCAGGTCATCCATCATGGTCATGATGCAGAATGCTGAACCACCAATAGTCTATTAGATTATAAGTACCTTGAAAACTAGGGTTAAACCTTGTGTAAATGGGCCCATTTCAACACAGAGTAGAGAAGTACACTTCACCTCTAAGTTTTAAAGGTGATGTGGTGTTTGTTACTGTTATGTAGCACAGAGAAAATATTTAAGCTATCACAATAAATGAATTTCATAAAAAAAGAACTAAAGTGAGTTTTGTGCTATTTTATTCTAAATGTGTTTTCTTTATTACCTAACTTGTCTAACTATAAAATGGCCTTGACATCTTGGAAGAAATGATCACGTAAGTGCAAACACACTTTTTAAAGAGTTGACATCTTATGAGCTTTAGGTGAAGGCATTCTTTTAAATTTGTTGTTTTAATTATGTTCTCATGCTCTCCTACTCTTGTAGTGAGCTTGGTTTTGTTTTATGGTTCACTGCAGTATGCACTGAATTTGTTTTGAAGCCACATGAGAGAGAAAGACACAGAAGACAGTGGAGTTGCTGTCTTGCTGGGCCTCTGCTTGGGTCGTTGTCTAGAGTGTACATCACAGGCCCCATTGATGCTTAATAGCATAAAGCAGCGGTTTTCAGCCTTGGCTGCATATTAAAATAACTTGAAAATCTTTTAAAATGTACTGACTGAGTCAGAACCTCTGGTGGTGGGACTTTGTCTTTGGTATGCACTAAAATACGCCCGGTGATTCTAATGTGCAGGCAGTTACTGAGAATTATTGGCAAAACAGATGTGAATATCAGTTCTTGAATTCAAGTGGTCAAGAAACTGAACTCAAATTATTTTTTGTTGTTAATCTCAAGTTTGCTACTAACCTCAGTCTTTCTTATGGTTTACTTATCCTCTCCCCCGCACAGTTCAATGTTGTTAAATAGCACAAAATTGAGAGATCAGAGGAGGCTCTTTATTTGTAGGTCATCTGTCCTGTGAGGTTACTACTGGATGTCTACTCTCCACATGACCCTTGGGGTCTAGTGGTGTCGGAGCACTGGTGTTTTTCCATGTTGTCCTTTGTCCAGGCACCAGGACTAGGGCTAAGGGAGTGCTACAAAATTAGCTTATGACATAAATCATATTTTAATGAAAAATTTATAAGCTATAAATTAATGCAAAAAATCCATGATAAACAATATATCAAAATTTTAAAGGAAGATAGGAGCTATATACCCTCTGTCATCAGGCATTCTCCTTGTGGGAAATACAGCCTCTCTAGCAACACTGCATTTTTTTCCTGCCTTCTAGTTGAGGAACTCTCATTTAATCCAAGAAAAGTCCTTTTGCCATCATGCTGGCATATGTGGCTTGCATATTTGATCTTTTGGAGAATATTTCCTCTTATCCTTGTCCCCAAAATGGATTTAGACATTTGAAAGCAAAGTATATGAAGAAAGGTATTAGTGAGTGACTTTGAATTTTTTTTCTATTTGCCACACCTCTGTCACTGAACATTTAATACATTACCCAAGGTATGTGTGTGTACTTTGTGATGTGTGTGTGTGTGTGTGTATGGGGGAAGAAGGTATCATAAGTTCTTTTCTTTCTTTCTCTCTTCCTCCCTTTCTTTCCTTTCTTTCTCTTGCTCTTTCTTTCTTTCCTCCCATTCAATAAAAACAAATTGCAGAGATGTGAATGGACCCAATGCATTTTCTTGGCAAAACTCTATTAGTCTTTGCCCTGCTTCATTCCGCATTCCAAGTCCAAATTTGCCTGTTACTCCAGGTGTTTCTTGACTTCCTACTTTAACATTCCGGTCTCCTATAGTGAAAAGGACATGTCTTTTGGGTGTTAGTTCTAAAAGGTCTTGTTGGTCTTCATAAAACCGTTCAACTTCAGCTTCTTCAGCATTACTGGTTGGGGCATAGACTTGGATAATTGATATTGAATGGTTTGCCTTGGAAAAGAACAGAGATCATTCTGTCGTTTTTAGGACTGCATCCAAGAACTGCACTTCAGATTCTTTTGTTGACCATGATGGCTACTCCATTTCTTCTGAGGGATTCCTGCCCGCAGTAGTAGATATAATGGTCATCTGAGTTAAATTTACCCGTTCCAGTTCATTTTAGTTCACTGATTCCTAGAATGTCGACATTCACCCTTGTCATCTCTTGTTTGACTACTTCCAACTTGCCTTGATTCATGGACCTGACATTCCAGGTTCCTATGCAATATTGCTCTTTACAGCATTGGACCTTGCTTCTATCACCAGTCACATGCACAACTGGGTATTGTTTTTGCTTTGGCTCCACCCCTTCATTCTTTCTGGAGTTATTTCTCCACTGATCTCCAGTAGCATATTGGGCACCTAATGACCTGGAGAGTTCCTCTTTTGGTATCCTATCATTTTGCCTTTTCATACTGTTCATGGGGTTCTCAAGGCAAGAATACTGAAGTGGCTTGCCATTCTCTTCTCCAGTGGACCATGTTCTGTCAGACCTCTCCACCGTGACGCACCCATCTTGGGTTCCCCCGCAGGCATGGCTTGGTTTCATTGAGTTAGACAAGGCTGTGGTCCTAGTGTGATTAGATTGATTAGTTTTCTGTGAGTATGGTTTCAGTATGTCTGCCCTCTGATGCTTTCTTGCAACACCTATCATCTTATTTGGGTTTCACTTACCTTGGGCATGGGGTATCTCTTCACGGCTGCTCCAGCAAACACAGCCACTGCTCCTTACCTTGGACGAAGGGTATCTCCTTACCACTGCTGTTCCTGACCTTCAATGTGGGATAGCTCCTTTAGGCCCTCCTGTGTCTGCACAACCACTGCTCCTTGGGTTGCTCCTCCCGGCCGCCGGCCCTGGCCTCGGACGTGGGTAACTGTACAAAAAAGATCTTCATGACCCAGATAATCATGATGATGTGGTCGCTAATCTAGAGCCAGACATCTTGGAATGTGAAGTCAAGTGGGCCTTAGAAAGCATCACTACGAACAAAGCTAGTGGAGGTGATGGAATTCCAGTGGAGCTGTTTCAAATCCTGAAAGATGATGCTGTCAAAGTGCTACACTCAATATGCCAGCAAATTTGGAAAACTCAGCAGTGGCTGCAGGACTGGAAAAGGTCAGGTTTCATTCCAATTCCAAAGAAGGGCAATGCCAAAGAATGCTCAAACTACCACACAATTGCACTCATCTCACATGCTAGTAAAGTAATGCTCAAAATTCTCCAAGATGGCTTTAGCAATACGTGAACCGTGAACTCCTTGATGTTCAAGCTGAATTTAGAAAAGGTAGATTGTACTCTTACCATAAAATAGCAAATATGCTCCTTATTATGCACACTAAGGAGTTGAAAAGTTATATCTACACAAAAATCTGCACATTGATGTTTATTCCAGATTTATTTATAACCCAAAACATGGCAGCAACCAAGATGTCCAAGATGTTTGGATGCAAGATGTGATGTGCCCAAAAAATGGAATAGTAGTGGTAGAAAGAAATGGGTTAGCAAGTCATGACACTAAATAGGGGATCCCTAACTGCATATTACTAAGTGAAAGTAGTCAATCTTGGAAGACTACACATAGTATGATTCCCACAACATAATATTCTGGAGAAGGCAAAATTATGAAGAAGATAAAAAGATTAGTGATTGCCAAAGGTGAGGTGGAACACAGTTATACTCATTTCCCATGCTAGCAAAGTAATGCTTAAAATTCTCCAAGACATGCTTCCCTGTGAACAGTTAAATTCCAGATGTTAAAGCTGGGTTTAGAAAAGGCAGAGGAGCAGAGATCAAATTGCCAGTATCCACTGGATCATGGAAAAAGCAACAGCATTCCATAAAAACATCTACTTTATTGACTACACCAAAGCCTTTGACAGTGTAGAGCACAACAAACAGTGGGAAATTCTTCAAGAGATTGGAATACCAGACCACTTTGCCTGCCTCCTGAGAAATCTGTATGCAGGTCAAGAAGCAAGTTAGAACTGGACATGGAAAAACAGACAGGTTCCAAGTCAAGAAAGGAGTACATCAAGGCTGCCGTATAGTTACTCTGCTTATTTAACTTTTATTCAGAGTACATCATGTGAAATGCCGGGCTGGATGAAGCACAAGCTGGAATCAAGATTTCTGGGAGAAATATCAGTCACCTCAGATATGCAGATGACACCACCCTTATGGCAGAAAGTGAAGAGGAACTAAAAAGCCTCTTGATGAAAGTGAAAGAGGAGAGTGAAAAAGTTGGCTTAAAGCTCAACATTCAGAAAACGAAGATCATGGCATCTGGTCCCATCACTTCATGGGAAATAGATGGGGAAATAGTGGAAACAGTGTCAGACCTTATTTTTCTGGGCTCCAAAATCACTGCAGATGGTGACTGCAGCCATGAAATTAGAAGATGCTTGCTCCTTGGAAGAAAAGCTATGACCAACCTAGACAGCATATTAAAAAACAGAGACATTACTCTGCCAACAATGGTCCATTTAATCAAATCTATGGTTTTTCCAGTGTTCATGTATGGATGTGAGAGTTGAACCATAAATAAAGCTGAGAGCCAAAGAACTGATGCCTTTGAACTGTGGTGAACCTCTTCTGAGAACTCTCAGAGAACCTGACGTTCCTCTAGGTTGGTCAGGTAGGATTTCCTCTAGTCAGGACCCACAAGTAACCTTCCTGACTACGACTACAACTTTGACTTTGAGGTTATGAAACCGGTGAATTACGTTTCTTCGCTCAGTAACCTTTTCTTGAATTACGACCCTTTCTAACTCCCGTACTCCTCTTCTCCTGTTGTCTCCTACTCTATCAACCTACCGTAGTGGTTGAGTCACCTGTACCCAAACCCCCCTGTGGTCCTCAACCACTACCTGTCGCTCCGGACCGTACGACACCAAGATGAGATTGCAAAGAAGTGGACATGACTGAGTGACTGAACTGAACTGAACTGAAGGTTAACTATGGACCTTGGTAAAAAATGTATTATTATGGTAGTAATATTGAAGATAGAGGAGGCTATGCATGTGTGGGAGCATGGGGTTTATTGAAAATCTCTGCGTTACTCTCAATTTTATTGGAAACAAACCTTTTAAAAATTAAAGTCTTTTGAAAATAGATTATTAGAAAATATCTAAATTAAAACATAGAGAGGAAATAAAAGTGGAAAATATAAGAAAGAACACATGCACATATAAGGAAATTGCTTACATAGACATATAAGAAATGTATTTAGAATCCCAAAACAGGAAAGCAGAAAGAAGATGTAACAAAAGAAATGTTTAATGAGCTAAAAAAGACTCTGATGCTGGGAGGGATTGGGGGCAGGAGCAGAAGGGGATGACAGAGGATAAAATGGCTGGATGGCATCACTGACTCCATGGATGTGAGTCTGAGTGTACTCCAGGAGTTGGTGATGGACAAGGAGGCCTGGTGTGCTGCGATTCATGGAGTCCCAAAGAGTTGGACACGACTGAGCAACTGAACTGAACTGAACTGAACTTTCTAGCGTGTGAGCTGAGTACAATTATGCAGTAAAACGCGTTCTTTGGCATTGCCTTTCTTTAGGATTGGAATGAATATTGACTTTTTCCAGTCCTGTGGCCACTGCTGAGTTTTCTAATTTTGTTGGCATATTGAGTGCAGCACTTTCACAGCATCATCTTTCAGGATTTGTAATAGCTGGGCTGGAATTCCACCACCTCCAGTAGCTTTGTTTGTAGTGATGCCTTCTAAGGCCCACTTGACTTCACATTCCAGGATGTCTGGCTCTAGGTGAGTGATCACACCATCATGATTATCTGGGTCATGAAGCTCTTTTTTGTACAGTTCTTCTGTGTATTCTTGCCACCTCTTCTTGATACCTTCTGCTTCTGTTAAGTCCACACCATTTCTGTCCTTTATTGATCCCATCTTTGCATGAAATGTGATTTAGTATTGCTACAATTAAAAACAGTGTGATTACTTGTATAGAATAAACAGTGTTAGGTTTGTGAGTATGCTATTGCTACCCTTCCTTCCAATTCCCTCTGAGGAAGACAGGAAAATGAGAGATTATCAACCTACCAATTAACCATTCAATCTCTGAAAACGCTGGAAAAAATTACAAGTCTGTTCTCCAGATATGACCTGGATGGATTTGGAAGAATCATGAGAAAGCTGTCAGCAGAGAGAATCTCCAAAAACTCCTGTAAAGTTGCTCAAACTCCCAGTTCTCACACAACTTCTCTTAGCTCTAAAAATTCCAGGTTGGGCTCAAATTCCCCTCATTAAAGAGTATGATATCAGGAAGGGTGCTCAAGAACAGGAGGAAGACTGTCTTATCCCTGGGCAGGCAGAGGGTCACCCAGACTCCTGGCCATCCTGGGTCTTCATCTTGTCTGCCATAATCATGGGTTCCCACACCAGGTGGGTGGCAAGCAGCAGGGCTCTGGCCCTATGTGCACACATGTGAGGTCCCACTCCCCTCTCAGCCAGGATAAGAAAGTGGGAGAGGGTAGGAGTAGTCAGCTCCCTGCCACCGCCTCTAGGTTACTCCAGGAAAATCTCCAGACTAAAAAGTATCAGTGTGGGTTAGAACCAGCTGCAGAAAGCATCAAACACCAAAACTGAAAACTGAGGATTTAACTGAGAAGTACTTCTTGTGAGGAAATGTCTGTCAAAAGACCTGATATGTGGCTACATTAAATGAACAGTTATTACTGACTGTAAGTGAAGGCTAAACTTAGAACAGTCTGCAGGATCAATCCCACCATCACATGAAACCCTGGTCTATCTTAACTTGCCCTTGAATGGGTTTGTCCTCTTTTTCTCTCATTTACTCATTCATTTATTTGTTCATTCATTTCAAAGATATTAACTGAACAGCTGCTATGGGCCAGGCTCTGTATCAGAGCTTAAAGGACAGCTTGTCAACCACACACAAAACCTCAAGCTGTGACCAGAGCCGGGAGGAAGAGCTCGCAGTGTGAAGGAGACCTGAACTAGTCTCAGCCACCAAGGGGGCAGCATTTTCCCGTAAGTCTGAAGTAGGAGAAGAGCTCAGTAAGGTCACAGGAAAGGGGGTGTCTCATCCAGAGAGAACAGGAGTGTGAAGGCCCCAGGAACAATGAGAAGGATGTTAAGTTGAGGCCAGGAGGTGACAGGGAGTCTGAGCAGAGATGCAGTGAGGTATTATCAGCCACCTTACAGACTGAGGGCTCATCACTGAAGCATTTAAAATGTAATAAAGCCTTAAATGTAAAGGTCATTTCAGGTGCAGAACAGAAATTGAGTGTAAAAAATGGGATGAGAGAGGTGACGTAACACAGAGTAATGAAGACAAAATGATGAACGGAGTGCAGCCAAGAGGCCAAACCACTGAGGAATTTGTGATGGATTGCACAGGGAGGAGGAAGGAGGAGGCAACCGCTGCAGAAGACTCCCAGATCTCTGGCTCGTGCACTTGGAAGGATACCAACCTTAACAGTGAATGGAACTGCCGACCTGATGGCTAGGTGTATGATTCTGAAGCTCTGAGAAAGTGAAAGTGAAGTCGTGTGGGACTCTTTGCGACCCCAGGGATGGTAGCCTACCAGGCTCCGCCGTCCATAGGATTTTCCAGGCAAGAATACTGGAGTGGGCTGCCATTTCCTTCTCAGCGGACGTTCCCAACCCAGGGATCGAACCCGGGTCTCCTGCATTGTAGACAGACACTCTACTGTCTGAGTCACCAGGGTCCTGTATTAGAGACTTATTTGGGAACTATGCGTGCATGGGAGGCAATTGAACACACGGGCTGGATCAAACCACCTGGGGTGAAAGTAGGGAGATACAGCTGAGGACAGAGCTTTAAACATATCTCAGACTAATGGGTCAGGCAGAGAAACTAAGTCAGAGCATAAGACTAAGGTAAAGCAATCTGAGTGAAAAGAGCAAAAACATATGGTGTGGTAAAACAAAGGAAAGAAGGGAAAGATGACCAAACAGCCTGAATTTCACTGAGAGCAAGTGTAAAAGGAGAAAGAAACACTCCTTCCATCTAACGACACAAAAAAGATAGAAATAAAGTAGAATATGTTAGTATATGAAAAGTGAGTGAAGACAGAAATGGACTACAACCCACTCTTTCACAAAATGTGGCTGTGCAGAGGGGGAGACAGTGGCGGTAGAAGGGCAGTGACAGAGGCTTCAGTCCCCTTCACCCATCTGCTCAGGTTTAAATGCTTGTGGAGGCAGGCCCTTCAGAGAGAGAAGCTGGAGACAGCTAAGAGGACAGAGCACTGATGCTGTCCCAGAGCTGAATGGGAGCTGGGACCGCAGCACAGGTGGGAAGGGCCTGAGTCTGGTGAGTGGAAGGGACCAGCTGGTTCAAATCCACGTCAAGTCTGAAGCTCCCTGTGCAGACCCGGGGAGAGTCTGGGGGCCCTCGAGCTGTATTTTGAGTCTGCAAACAAAGACTGGAAGTAGCACAGGCCCACAGAATGCCTACAGGTAAGCCCCTCTGGGTGCAACACTCACTCAGTCTATAGGCAACCTCCCCTGGGCCTGCATCCCAGGGGGCCACTCTGAGATTTGGAGACCTGTGTCTATGTCACGCCCAGGCCAGGATCAGTGTTGAAGAAGGTGCTGTGAGCCTCTCTTTGGTAAAGTCTGGCACCATCTGGGGGCAAGGTCACTTCCCAGACCTCTGAGAACCCCAACTCACTAGACACAAGGACAGGATCATCCTTCCCATTGGGCAGGTGCCCTCCATAACAACTTTCCTTTGTTAGATTTCTTCTTAGAATATCCAAGCCCCATGTGATAGGATTTCCAGGCAAAAAAGAACACGCCTGGGATGGAGGTGGGTAAGGATATCAAGAATTAAATGCTACCTGCATTTGGCTACAGAGATTTTGGTACAAGTTCTTAAAGCGATGTTTACAGCAACTTTACTCATAATTGCCACAGTTGGAGGCAACTAAGATGTCCTTTGGGATGTGTTGGATAAATTCTAGCAGAACACCCAGAAGCCTAAGGCTGTGCAGCCCATGAAGCTGCTGCATGCAGTGAGGGGGAGGGGAAGGAACACCAGGAGGCAGAAAGGCAGCGAGTCAGCTGATGTTTACCACCCCTGCACAGCAGCAGCTTTTAGGGCCTTGCTCAGCCTTTACAATAACCCAAATAAAGGGGCTTTGTTGGGTCCAGTTTGCAGGTGAGGGTATGATGCTCAGGGAAAGTGATGGCTGGTCATGGGACCCGGGATTGAGGTAAGGACTGCGGTCCTCAGCGTGATGAGAGCAGCAAACAGGCACTGACCCCAGGTGTGGATACCAGACTGACCACAAGACAGGGCCCAGTGGGAAAAGGACAGCAGGCTGCACAGGAGGGAAAGGACCATGTGGTGGACCTGGGCCCATGCTGGAAGCTGAGGCAGCTGGCTCCTCTGCTTCTGTCCCAGGACTGTGGGTATGAAAGGATCACTGAAAACGGGGGTCTGCGGGCTACTTAGAAGGGGCACAAAAAGACAACAGGCTGCTGGCTACAACAAGCCACATGCATCGCAGAATCACCCTCCTTCTGGATAGCAATGTCAGCCAGCAGAGGACACAGCTGACCAGGCATCTGGATCAGCCCACAGATGGCTCCATCTGCATCTGTTGCACGTCTGCTCCCTGTGGGTGCTGGGGTGACACAGAAACTGATATGGAGATCCTGCTGGTGTGACAATGCCCAGAGAGCAGCAAAGGGCTGCCAGGATGAAGGCCCACAGAATGGAGGCCTAGAGCATGGAGGTCCACAGCACGGAGGCCCACACTGTGGAGGCCCACAGGATGGAGACCCACAGCATGGAGGGCCACAGGATGGAAGTCCACAGAATGGAAGCTCACAGCATGGAGGGCCACAGTGTGGAGGCCCACAGTGTGGAGGTCCACAGTGTGGAGGTCCGTAGGATGGAGACCCACAGCGTGGAGGCCCACAGTGTGGAGGTCCACAGGATGGAGACCCACAGCATGGAGGCCCACAGTGTGGAGGCCCAGAGCATAGAGGTCCACAGCATGGAAGGCCACAGGATGGAGGCCCACAGGATGGAGACCCACAGCATGGAGACCCACAGCATGGAGGCCCACAGCATGGAGGCTCACAGCGTGGAGACCCACAGCATGGAGACCCACAGCATGGAGACCCACAGCGTGGAGGCCCGCAGCGTGGGGACCCACAGCATGGAGGCCCACAGCGTGGAGGTCCACAGGATGGAGACCCACAGCATGGAGGCTCACAGCGTGGAGGCCCACAGCATGGAAGCCCACAGCATGGAGGTCCACAGGATGGAGGCTCACAGCGTGGAGGCCCACAGGATGGAGACCCACAGGACAGAGACCCACAGCGTGGAGGCTCACAGGATGGAGGGCAAGACCATCATGGATGATGAAAGCTACTGGAGGTTTCCCAAAAAGCAAGCCCAAGCAAAGTATCAAACAGCCACTTAAAGGGGGAATGTGATAAAGACGAATGATGAAAAGGATGAGATCACGAATCTCAAGAGATTCAGGCAAAACCAAAGTTACACAGATCTAGACAGCCCCTGACGACCACAGACCTGTGCCAGAGGGGACCCTCACAAGTCAGGATACATGAAGAATAGATCAGTGTTCACAGTCAGAAACAGAAGAAATTCCAGCATTTCAACTGGAATTCGGGCATCCACGCTTTATGTAGTAAGTTTTGAGCAAAAAAAAAAAAAGGTTGGGGGGGGGGTTGTACAATAATAATTAAGATTGACTCATAACCCAAACCAGTTTATTATTCTTGTCATTAAGAGAGCAAAGAAAGTCCAGAGTATCTTGGTATCATGTGATTAACCCAGGACTGAAAGCATACTTGGAAAGAGGAATCCCTTCATCGGATCTTCTGGTTAAAGGTTAACTTCCAAGCCATGTTCATTCCAGTTCAGCAAAAGCCTGCTCTGAATTGTATTATTTATTTCGCATTAGCCTGCTATTATATTCAACATTCCAGGGGTGAGAGGAGCCATCTACTTGATTCAGTCGTGTGATATGGAGCACAGATAGGCATTATTAATACCACTCCTCATTCCAAGCTCCTAGTTTGCAAAATATGTGAATAATGTTACCACATGGTCACCAAGGCAGACTTATGAAGTGTCCCAGGCTGACTCTACAAATGCAAGTCACATATTCTGCAGGAGGTTCTGGAAGAGGGGTTGCATTCTATTCCAGGAAGCCAAGGAAGTGTCACAAGATAGACATGCGCCAATTTGAACTGCCAAGTGGATGTCTTCCCATTTACATACCCAGTGGTTTCTAAATAATGTGCGTGTCAGCTGCCCAGATGCTAGATCCGTTACAGGTTCTGATGGGTTGCCCCATATCCCATCATAAGCCTCGGTCCATGTCTCGCAGGAAACTAGAAGTAGAGACTGGAGGACCTGATGGGGAAAGTGGCCAGGTGGTTGAGACTCAGCAGGAAAGCAGATTTTTGGAACATTTAGAGTCTCAGACCTGGATCATACTGAGAGAATCATGGAAATCATTTGGAAACCTGACAGGGGCATGGCAGGATGAGGCAGCCTGCCAGTCAGAAGGGACCAGACACAACCTAGCACTCTGAGAATGGCTACTACGTACTGTGTTGATGCAGAACTGTTCACGTGCTAGGGAGAGAAGCTCTGGCCTCTCAGTAAACAAGTCTGTGACCCTCAGGCAGATCAAAAATAAACTAAAAGAAGATGAGTTAATTCATAAGCACATGTTCTCAAAGTCCTCTGAAGGACGTCAGCACACACTGCAGTTTCCACCACACCTTGTCTGTACCACACAGGAGTCAGTTACTCCAACTTGGATACTTTTGGACCCAAGAGACACTCACTGTCTCAGTACTTACTGGGCTGCCACAGCAGGACGGAGATGTTTCAAATCCACACCTATCCTGGCTCTTACTTTCACCCCACTAATGGGTTTGGTATGCCTGCAGAGAATACAATTCCAGTTTTTAAAATTTGTTCTCTACTGATTGTGAGTCATGTAAAGGGACAATGGTTTGATGGTATAACTGAATATATAGCCACAATGGTCTGAAAGATGCTTATTATGGACTGAATGTTTATGTCTGCTTTCTCAAAATTCATATGTCAAAACCCTACCCCCCCTCTATGTGATGTATAAAGAGATGGGGCCTTTGGGCAGCAATTAGATGAGGCCATTCATGAATCAGATTAATGCCTCTACACGAGTCACAGAGAGCTTGCCTCTCCTCTCCGCCCTCAGTCATACAAAGTCGAAATGAGAGAAGCTGGCGTCCGCACGGTGGAGTGCTCTCACCCTGGCCCTCTGATCTCCACTTCCAGCCTCCACAACTATGAGAAATAAACACAGTCCTTTATAAACTGCCTGATCTATGATATTCTTTGTTGAATCATCGAAAAAGCAAGAAGGTTCCAGAAAAACAGTTACTTTTGCTTTATTGACTATACCAAAGCCTTTGACTGTGTGGATCACAACCACCTGTGGAAAATTCTTCAAGAGATGGGAATACCAGGCCACCTGACCTGCCTCCTGAGAAATCTATATGCAGGTCAAGAAGCAACAGCTAGAACTAGACGTGAACAATGGACTGGTTCCAAATTGGGAAAGCAGTACGTCAAGGCTATATGTTGTCACCTTGCTTATTTAACTTTTATGCAGAGTACATCATGCAAAATGCTAGGCTGGATGAAGCACAAGCTGGAATCAAGATTGCTGGGAGAAATATTAATAACCTCAGATACGCAGATGACACCACCCTTATGGCAGAAAGCGAAGAACTAAAGGGCCTCTTGATGAAAGTGAAAGAGGAGAGTGAAAAGTTAGCTTACAACTCAACATTCAGAAAACTAAGATCATGCCACCTGGCCCCATCACTTCATGGCAAATAGATGAGGAAACAATGGAAACAGTGACAGACTTTATTTTCTTGGGCTACAAAATCACTGCAGATGATTACCGCAGCCATGAAATTAAAAGATGCTTGCTCCTTGGAAGAAAAGCTATGACCAACCTAGACAGCATATTAAAAAACAGAGACATTACTTTGCCAACAAAGTTCATCTAGTCAAGGCTATGGTTTTTCCAGTAGTCATGTATGGATGTGAGAGTGGGACTATAAAGAAAGCTGAGTGCCAAAGAATTGATGCTTTTAAACTGATATGTTGGAGAAGACTCTTGAGAGTCCCTTGGACCAAAAGATCCAACCAGTCCATCCTAAAGGAAATCAGTCCTGAATATTCATGGAAGGACTGATGCTGAAGCTGAAACTCCAGTATTTTGCCCACCTGATGTGAAGAACTGACTCACTGGAAAAAACCTTGATGCTGGGAAAGATTGAAGGCAGGAAGAGAAGGGGACGACAGAGGATGAGATGGTTGGATGACATCACTGACTCAATGGACATGAGTTTGAGTAAACGCTGGGAGGTGGTGATGGACAAGGAGGCCTGGCATGCTGCAGTTCATGGGGTCGCCAAAAGTCAGACACAGCTGAGTGACTGAACTGAATGTGAGCACCATGCTCAGCTTCAGCAGGAAAAATGATTATCACTCTAAAATCAGAAGTAACCCCGATACATACTATGGCATATAAGCACAGGAAGAATTTTCTCTTATTCAGGTGACAGTCTACTCACCATTTATGAATACTCCACCTGCAAGGCATAGTTGCCATATCAACACAAATATTTTTGAGATACATTCAGTCTATAGCAACTATTGTCATAGAATTAACTCAAATAAATACCTCAACAAAGATGTATTGATTTTGAAACAGAATCTCAAACTACATTAATTTTTACTCACCATGTCCCTGCTTATAATATATACATACTCTACTCCCCAAATATAAACTACAATTAGGTCCAGAAACTAAGCAATATACAAGCATAAAAGTAAAACTTTCAAGGCACTACTAAAATACTATGTGGATGATGAATGCCTTAAGATGTAGATTCTATTTTGTATTATTGAAAATCCCTCATTCCTTTTTTTAACTTTTGAGTTTTCTAAGAAAATGTGTTGTAATATAAAAAATATTTTCATTAAGTCACCAAGTATTTGTGTATATTAGGGAAGGGCAGTAACTTGAGGATTGATTAGTGTTGTTGTTCAGTACTAAGTTGTGTCTGACTCTGCGATCTCATGAGCTACAGTACACCTGACTCTCTGTCTGTCACTGTCTCCTGGAGTTTGCTCAAACTCAAATCCACTGGGTCAATGATGCATCCAAACGTCTCATTCTCTGTTACCTCTTTCTCCTCTTGCCTTCAGTCTTTACCAGCATCAGGGTCTTTTCCATTGAGTTCACCCTTCACATCAGGTGGCCAAAGTATAAGGGCTTCAAAATCATTCCCTCCAATGAATATTCAGGGTTTGCTTCCTTTAGGACTGGCTGGTTTGCTCTCCCTGCTATCGAAGGGAGTCTCAAGAGTCTTCTCTAGCACCACAGTTTGAAATCATCAATTCTTTGGCATTCAGCTTTCTTTATGGTCCAACTCTCACACCTATACATGACTACAGGAAAAATCATAGCTTTGACTAGACAGACCTTTGTCAGCAAAGTGATGTCTGCTTTTGAATACACAGTCTAGGATGGTCACAGCTTTTCTTCCAAGGAGGAAGTATCTTATTTCATGGCTGTAGTCACTGTCTGCAGTGATTTTGGAGCCCAAGAAAATAAAGTCTGTCACATTTTCCATTGTTTCCCCATCCATTTGCTATGAAATGATGGGACTGGATGCCATGATTTTCGTTTTTTTGAATGTTGAGGGGGTTTTTTGTTGTTTGTTTATTTGAATGTTGATTTTTAAGCCATCTTTTCCTATCTCCTGTTTTACCTTCACCAACAGGCTCTTTAGTTCCTCTTCACTTTCTGCCATTAGGGTGGTATCATCTGCATACCTAAGGTTGTTGATATTTCTCCTGGCAATCTTGATCCAGCTTGTGAGTCATCCAGCCCAGAATTTCACATGATGTACTCTGCATATCAGTTAAATAAACAAGGTGACAATATACATACTTGACATATTCCTTTCTCAATTTTGATATCAGTTGTTCCATGTCTGGTTCTCACTGTTGTTTCTTGTCCTGAATTCAGGTTTCTCAGGAGGCAGGTAAGGTAGTCTGGTATTCCCATCTCTTTAAGAATTTTTCATAGTTTGTGTTAATGTTTTCTCAAATTAAAATATTTAAGAAAATACACATGCTTGGTATATTGATATTTGCTAATTGATATATGATTCTTCACAGCTGAGAGGAGCTACCCCACACCCAAGGTCAGGAGCAGTGGTCAAGAGGAGCTACCCTGCGTCTAAGGTAAGGAGCAGTGGCTGGGCTTTGCTGGAGCAGCTGTGCAGAGAGACCCTGCATTCAAGGTAAGAGAAACCCAAGTAAGACAGTATCCCCTGAGAGAGGGGATAGGGGCAGACAGACTGAAACATAGTCAGACAACTAGCTAATCTGATCTGACCATATGGGGCTACCCGATCTGGCCATATGGGGCCACCCGAGATGGATGGGTCATGATGGAGAGATCTGACAGAATGTGGCCCATTGGAGAAGGGAATGGCAAACCACTTCAGTATTCTTGCCTTGAGAACCCCATGAACAGTATGAAAAGGAAAAAGATAGGACATTGAAAGATGAACTCCCCAGGTTGGTAGGTGCCCAATATGCTACTGGAGATCAGTGGAGAAATAACTCCAGAATGAATGAAGGGATGGAGCCAAAGCAAAAACAACACCCAGGTGTGAATGGGACAGGTGATAGAAGCAAGGTTCAATGTTATACAGAGCAATATTGCATAGGAACCTGGAATGTTAAGTCCATGAATCAAGGCAAATTGGAAGTGGTCAAATAGGAGATGACAGGAGTGAACATAGACATTCTAGGAATCAGTGAAATAAAATGGACTGGAATGGGTGAATTTAGAATCCCTTATAAGAAATGGAGTAGCATCATAGTCAACAAAAAAGTCTGAAATGCAGTACTTAGATGCATTGATGACAAACATGACTCAAACATGACAAAATGATCTCTGTTTGTTTCCAAGGCAAACCATTCAATATAATGGTAATTCAAGTCTATGCCCCAATCAATAATGCCAAAGAAGCTGAAGTTGAACAGTTCTATGATAACCTACAAGACCTCCTAGAACTAACATCCCCAAAAGATGTCCTTTTCATTATAGGGAACTGGAATGCAAAAGTAGGAAGTCAAGAAACACCTGGAATACCAGGCAAATTTGGCTTGGAGTACAGAATGAAGCAGGGCAAAGGTTAATAGAGTTCTGCCAAGAGAACGCACTGGTCATCGCAAACACCCACTTCCAACAATGCAAGAGAAGACTCTACACATGGACATCACCAGATGGCCAACACTGAAATCAGATTGATTATATTCTTTGTAGCCAAAGATGGAGAAGCTCTATACAGTCAGCAAAAACAAGACTGGGAGCTGACTGTAGCTCAGATCATGAACTCCTTATTGCCAAATTCAGACTTAAATTGAAGAAAGTGGGGAAAACCATTAGACCATTTAGGTATGATGTAATTCAAATCCCTTATGATTAAACAGTGGAAGTGAGAAATCGATTTAAGGGACTAGATCTGATAGACAGAGTGCCTGATGAACTATGGATGGAAGTTCATGACATTGTGCAGAAGACAGGAATCAAGACCACTCCAAGAAAAAGAAATGCAAAAAAGCAAACTGGCTATCTGAATATGCCTTACAAATAGCTGTAAAAAATGGAAGTGAAAAGCAAATGAGAAAAGGAAAGATACACGCATTTGAATACAGAGTTCCAAAGAATAGCAAGGAGAGATAAGAAAGCCTTCCTCAGCAATCAATGCAAAGAAATAGAGGAAAACAACATAATAGGAAAGACTAGAGATCTCTTCAAGAAAGTTAGAGATACCAAGGGAACATTTGATGCAAAGATGGGCTCAATAAAAGACAGAAATGGTATGGGCCTAACAGAAGCAGAAGATATTAAGAAGAGGGTGGCAAGAATACACAGAAGAACTGTACAAAAAAGATCTTCACGACCCAGATAATCATGATGGTGTGATCACTCACCTAGAGCCAGACATCCTGGAATGTGAAGTCAAGTGCGTCTTAGGAAGCATCACTACGAACAAAGCTATTGGAGGTGATGGAGTTCCAGTTGAGCTATTTCAAATCCTGAAAGATGATGCTGTGGAAGTGCTGCACTTAATATGCCAGCAAATTTGGAAAACTCAGCAGTGGCCACAGGATTGGGAAAGGTCAGTTTTCATTCTAATCCCAAAGAAAGGCAATGCCAAAGAATGCTCAAACTACCGCACAATTGCACTCATCTCATATGCTAGTAAAATAATGCTTAAAATTCTCCAAGCCAGGTTTCAGCAATACGTGAACCGTGAACTTGCAGATGTTCAAGCTGGTTTTAGAAAAGGCAGAGGAACCAGAGATCAAATTGCCAACATTGGCTGGATCATCAAAAAAGCAAGAGAGTTCCAGAAAGACATCTATTTCTGTTTCATTGACTATGCCAAAACCTTTGACTGCGGGAATCACTAAACTGTGGAAGATTCTGGAAGAGATGGGAATATTAGACCACCTGACCTACCTCTTGAGAAACCTGTATGCAGGTCAGGAAGCAACAGTTAGAACTGGACATGGAACAACAGACTGGTTCCAAATAGGAAAAGGAGTACATTATGGCTATATATTGTCACACTGCTTATTTAACTTCTATGCAGAGGACATCATGAGAAACGCTGGCCTGGAAGAACCACAAGCTGGAATCAAGATTGCTGGGAAAAATATATGCAGATGACACCACCCTTATGGCAGAAAGTGAAGAAGAACTAAAGAGCCTCTTGATGAAAGTGAAAGAGGAGAGTGAAAAGTTGGCTTAAAGCTGACCATTCAGAAAACGAAGATCATGGCATCCTGTCCCATCACTTCATGGCAGATAGATGGGGAAACAGTGGAAAAAGGGGCTGACTTTATTTTTCCAGACTCAAAATCACTTCAGATGGTGATTGTGGCCATGAAATTAAAAGATGCTTATTCCTTGGAAGGAAAGTTATGACCAACCTAGACAGCATATTAAAAAGCAGAGACATTATTTTGTCTACAAAGGTGTACCTAGTCAAGGCTATGTTTTTTCCAGTGGTCATGTATGGATGTGAGAGTTGGACTATAAAGAAAACTGAGCACCAAAGTATTGATGCTTTTGAACTGTGGTGTTGGAGAAGACTCTTGAGAGTCCCTTGGACTGCAAGGAGATCCAACCAGCCCATCCTAAAGGAGATCAGTTCTGGATGTTCATTGGAAGGACTAATGCTGATGTTGAAGCTGAAACTCCAATACTTTGGCCACCTGATGCAAAGAGCTGACTCATTAGAAAAGACACTGATGCTGGGAAAGATTGAGGGCAGGAGGAGAGAAGGATGACAGAGGATGAGATGGTTGGATGGCATCACCGACTGAATGGACGTGGATTTGGGTGGACACCGAGAGTTGGTGTTGGACAGGGAGGCCTGGAGTGCTGCAGTTCGTGGGGTGGCAAAGAATCAGATACAACTGTGCGACTGAACTGAACTGAACTTTCAGGTATAATAGGCACTTTGAATGCAAGAATCTTGTGATGGAGTACCAAGTCTTCTAGAGTAGAGTAGTCCAACAGAACTTTCTAAGATTATAGCAATGCCCTATATCTGTGCTACCTAATGCAGTAGTTTTAGCCATATATGGTTATTAAGTACTTGAAATATGGTTAGTGTGATTGAGGAACTGAATGTTAATTTTTGTTTAAATACAATTTCAATTTAACTATGTGGCTGCCATATTGGACAGTGCATTTCTAAAACATTTGGCTATCATTTAAAAAAATTACATTTCTCAGGAGTGCAAAACTGTGGTTTACCAGATATATGTGTACTGGATTACAAACTTCAGAATACTGATGCCTTCAGAGGCAATTACCAGGGTCATGTGTGTAACTAGGCTTGATAGAAAGATAGAAAAAGAGCTTGAACTTCTGAAAAAATAGATTAAACAGATTTAATACATAAGAATGTGTAAACTGTATTGTGAAATGATTTCTTTGAAATAAGTAAGTCCCAGAGTTCATGTTAGGTACATCATAAATGTTATTTCTACTTGTTAAATAAAAGTTTTAAAAGATGACCTTTAGTAATGAGGTACTGCAAAGAAATAAAGTGATTTTATCAATATGAAAGGGAAAAAGTTCACTGAAAATATTTTGTTTTCCAAATCGCTGAGACCAAAAGTCAGCAGGAAAGTATATACACTGAATATCCACAGAGAGATGGCCTCTGTAGTGACATTCAGAGGGAGAAAGTACTCTGTAAAGATGCCTTGACTATAATAGCAAAAAATTTTACTTTATTTTCATGCTGCTTCTAACACTGTTACTTTTTTTCTAATCTAGTGAAACGTCATCAAGAGTTAGGAGTTCTATATTCTGAGTAACTCTGAGTAACTCCCTGACTCAGTCATGCCATATAATTTCTCTGTGCCTTGATATATTTGCTTATGATAAAATGTTGGTTAACATTCTACTTGTAGTTGCCTCCATCTTTGACACTTAGGTCTCCAATAAATGCACCCCTTGTCCTTTAAAGACTTATGCATAAATTAGTTTCTATAAGCCAAATGGTTCTGTTGTGCAATACATAAGTACAAAGTTTTCCTGAGTTGGTATGTAAGATCTATGGCATATCCACTTGGGTGGAATTTGAAAACCTATCTTAAAATATGTTTTGAGAACAGATCTTCAGCCAGTATGTATTGTCAAATGCCTGAATTCCTTTTCAAATCCCTTCCTGGGATGGGGGATAGGGAGTGGGGCAGGGTATTCCATAGATGTGATAAGTTTACAGTTCACCCTATAAAAAGTGAGAGGATGTGGTCCCTCCAGTCACTTCTTTCAGGGTCATGGCAGTTTTATCTGATAAGAACACTGAACTTTAACAGTAAACTTGCAATGAGTTACATGCTCCCTTTTATTCCAAAACTCATTAAGTTGTTAAGCATATTGTAAAATGCACTGAATAGTCAACTCTTCTCATACACATTAAGATCAACGGAGACTCGACTTCCTCCTCTCCATCCATGTGCACACATAAAAATTAAACCATTTACGACTGTTTGGGACTGATATGAAGCAATTCTTGTCCTTGATGTTAGTACCCATTCTTTAGACAAGCTCACATGTTGACATCTCTCATACAATGGAACAGTGAATTTGAGGCCATGATTCCCCTATGACTATTAAATCTTAAAATTCCAGATTTTGACCAAGACTGCAGAATAGTGCCAAGTAAGAAAAATAAAAAAAACCATATCTGAATTGGGCCAAACAAATATGTCTAGAAGAGAAACACCCAAGGACCTTGCATGTGAAGCAGTCTTAGAAAATTTACAACAGACCTGTCCTCAAGTTGCTTTGTTTTGGAACAGAATAAGCTTAGAAATAATTACAGTGACAGAGTCAGTTCCCCTGGACCTGATCCTTGGCATTGCCAGGAAACTTAATGCTGTTTAAAATGCTGCCAAGAACTGTTGGCGAGACCCTACACAGTTCTAAAAAATTTATCTTAATAGTCATGCAAATCCCTGTTGCCCCAAACTCCACAATGGCTAACAATTATTTTACAATTGACAAGATTTTCAGCACAGTGTGTTGGAAAGGACCTATCATTTTCAGAGATTTTGGTCTCTTTTATCAGTACCTGGGAGTTCTGCCAGACAACAGACTTAAGTAATTATTATTGGACTGCTGAATGGAAATGTAAAGATATATTTATCCACTATTCTGCATTATATGACCATGGCTACTTGGGGATGGGCAGTACAGTTGGGTTTTTCTTTTCATGCTATTAATTATAAATTGGGGAAACCAGAAAATAGATTAATTAAAGCCATGTTAGCCCAGCTAAAGAAAGTGCTTGGCAATTTCCTTAAAAAAATTGTAGCAAATATGAAAATGTCAATAAACCTAAAGAGAAATAAGCTAAAAAAATGAAAGATTATTTTATTATCCAGTGTACTTTCTAATGCCTAAATAATTAATAATAAAAAATATTTAATATTTCCACTTTTGGTTTAACTGTTTTCTTCTGTTAAAACCACAATGTCCTCTTTTCATAGCTTTGTTAACAACTAAAGACTAATTTCTTCCAAGATTTGTTGCTATTGGTTTAACAACAAGGTAGCTTTGTTGGGTTTTTCTATGTTTCAATCTGTTATTACTTTAAGTTACAATCTCTCTCTGAATTGTTTTAACCTCAATCACATGTATTACATACAATCTGATTCCTTTCTATTTTCAGTTCATTATTTGTTTTTTTTTAAAGACCACAGAAAGGTTTTATTTTCCTTTCTTGAGTGTGCAGACTATGATCAGAAATGCAATTTTTAGATAGATTAGCAAATAGTTCAAGATGCTGCTGAAGTAGCATTATAAATAATTTACAACACATGAAATGTTTAATAATGTCTCCTAACAAAAATGCAAAATGAAGTCTACATGGTAATAATACCATGCTTGATTCTAAAATAAATATAGGTACTTTAAATGTGGGCCTTTATTAGGTAAAAATATCACTGTATGGCATGTTACCAACCTCAAAAATAAGAAATTACACCTACACCAGAGATAGAAATTACCTGCCAATTACAGAATACTTGATTTTCAAAACAGAAATGTAATAACTAAATGTATATCCACTTGTCTTTTTCAAAAGCATTTGTCACTTCTTATACATTGCTAATACAAGCTTATACAGGCTTCCCTGGTGGCTCAGAGATTAAAGCGCCTGCCTGCAATGCAGGAGACCTAGGTTCGATCCCTGGATCAAGAAGATCTCCTGGAAAAGGAAATGGCAACCCACTTCAGTATTCTTGCCTGGGGAATCCCATGGGCAGAGAAGCCTGGTGGGCTACAGTCCAGGGGTCGCAAAGAGTCAGACACGACTGAGCAACTTCACTTTCACTTTTCACTTTCATACATTGCTAATGTCTCCAATATGCCCATATATCCTCTCTGTCCCCAGATGCCCTCTCTGAAAACAAAATGAGTAGATGAAAAAAGATCATAACTGCTTAATAATTATTTAAGAACTGATTCACCACTACCACAAAGAAAGTACAGTTTGGATTAGTGGATAATGTAATAGAACGTTCATTTCAGAGGACAGAAATGATCAAGATGTATCCTTTTCTAAATGTTCAAGAACTTTTTCATTTGCTTTTTTCTTACGTGTATTTGTCTACCTCCTGTGTAAAGAAAATTTAGTCTTCTCAAGCAGAACAATTTTTTAAAACATAAAGTATGCCATCTTTGGGATCAATCACCTGAGATTAACCCACTGAAGTTCCACTAGCATCAGCAGAAAACTGTGTACCTAATACCACTGGAGAGAAGAGCTCTCAGTAATCATTTCAATTTGTATTAATCTTCTATTATCATATGAGAGAAAGTGTGTGTAAAAGAGAATATGTGTGTATGGAGAATAAGAAAAAAACTATCTCAGTCCTAACATTGACTCAGCAGATGATATATAGTATCACATTTCATTTTATTCATCATTTAATTACTTAAGGAGTGAGTGATAGAAGCTCCTCACTAGAGACTAGAGAAATGTCAGGAAGGTTGAGTGGAAATAGGTGGTGGCGATGATTGATTCCAATGCTATTATCATTAATAAGAAACTTCTCAGTATAGGAAACATCTGTTTGAAAATTCCATGCATGACAAAGTTCAAAGAATAATGTCATTGAAGTTTATGAATCTTAAATAGATTATTAAAATTGTCAAATTATGAAGAAGGCAGCTTGCTAAGATGTACACCAATTTCACATATGAATTTCAGTGAAAGAAACCTAAATAATATGATAGCAAGAAGGTTTCAGTGTATAGCAAAATAATAATGTAATCAAATATATTTAAATATTCATAAATGTATTGTAATAATAAAGTCAAATGATGATATGCCAGAATGCAAGTATAGATCAATATTAAAAACATT
>SJYC01135400.1:0-34951 GCA_006408675.1 Madoqua kirkii
TTATGTTTAAGTGATGGAATGATGAGAAATGTTTACCTTCTTTATTCATTTCTTTGTAAGAATGATGATTACTCTCTAAGAGTAAATATATTAAATCCTTCTCTTTTCCATTTTACAACTACACAGAACAGCTTCCTGAAAGTGCTAAAATTGAACAATTGCATTATTTCATGATCATTAGATGTTAAGGGGGGAAAAAAAGTCATCACCTAAATTGCATTCAAATATGAGACAAACAGACATAGGAAGAAACAACAAAATATTCACAGATGCCACCTGTGGATGGCGAGTCTTAAGTAGTTTCTGTTTTTGTATTTTCCAAGTTACTACCATGAATATGATACCTATTTTAATCATAAAAAATATGTTAACATATCCCCAAGTGACCAAAAAAAAAAATGTTTTCAACCAGTTACAGTTTGTATGTTTCATAAAAGCACTAAACAGCAACTTTATACACACTCTGCCTGGTAATGAAACCAGGAAAACAATATCGAATACATCCCTTGAATTAAGAGTAGGCATATCAATGTATTTTCTCCCGAGATACCTGACAAATGCTTTTGTTTAAGGGTTCCTCCCTGGATAAATAGGAACATGCCACAATCCACGATCAAATAAAGTTGGGAGGGAATTTGCCCTGCACAAGAGGCAGGGTGCTGAGAGATAAGGGGTTTTGCTCCACCCTGGCCAACCAGCCCATTTAGGGAAAAAATAAAAATGCTCCCAGTCCAACAGGAGGTACCGCCATGTCTCCCAACTTATTCTGTTCCCACCTCGCCATCTTCACATCCTGCAGTATCACCTCTGGAAAGACACTATGGTGATGACAGGCCAAGTGAAACAAAGGGCCACACTAGGCAACTTCCGAACACCTAGACCAGGATCCACAGAGACCAGGCACGGGGCGGGGCGCAGTGCTGCGCTGGACCCCTCCCCAGGCGAGCGGCGGGACCTCAGCACTCCACCCCGGGCCAGCATCTGCCTCAGACGGAGTGCCGACACAGAACCACGATCTCCTATCACACCCCAAAGCTGTGGTCCGAAGGCCAACCTGCAATCTACCTCCCGAGTGGCTGTCTCTTATACACATCTAGATGTGTATAAGAGACAGGTGCTGCGCTGGACCCCTCCCCAGGCGAGCGGCGGGACCTCAGCACTCCACCCCGGGCCAGCATCTGCCTCAGACGGAGTGCCGACACAGAACCACGATCTCCTATCACACCCCAAAGCTGTGGTCCGAAGGCCAACCTGCAAGCTCGGCCCACCCTTACAGTGCCTGCCAGGCCGGGACAGGACCACAATCCCAGAGCCAGGGGCCGCCGGGCGCACCCTGCCCAATGCCCCGGCCCCCGCCCCTGACAGCCGGCCTCTCGAGCCGCCCGGGTGCCCCGACCTGTGACCCCGCGGACAGCACACACACACTGAGGAAGAGGAAGCACCTCCTGGGGGCAAGAAGAGGCTGCGTGACCAATCCATCATCTTCTCAAGTTCAGCTTATATTTAACCTTATTATGTGTAATACTGGTGCTAAGCTCCTTAGATCAGTGACGCTTCCAGGGACATCTGAGAAGCAGATATTCTAATGTACACATCCTGATGAAAAGTCATCTTGCTCTATGCATGGCAAGGTCTTGATGTCCATGCTTTGAGGTATCTCTCTTTCATCTTGATGCTGACATGATCTTATGGACTGTGAATGCTTCCCATTTGGGAGAGACCCCTTGCCCTTAGAAAACCAAGTCAGAGATGTGTATAAGAGACAGTCCCCACCCTGGTCAAAAGGGGCCGCACTCTAAGACCGCGCCCGTCATGCCAGCTCGGGGCCCAAGGGAGACACGCACACTCACTTCCTGCCACGGAGGCGCCTAAGGGCTGGCGTCCAGTCGGAGACCTCTGGGTCGAGAGACGGAGGCCTGGGGAGTGGCCCTCTGCTGTGGTGACCGCAGTCCTCTGACGCCGGGCATCAGGTCTGAGGCACCAGGGCGTGGGGTGCCCAGGCCTGGCAGGCCTACTCTCCTCCAGAGCTCAGCATAGGGCGCCGGGTTATAGCGCTGATTCGGGTTGCTGTCTTCGGGCATAACCAACTGGAAACCGGACCGCAGTGGTCTTTACTGCTGGACCCCCACTTTATGTCGGAAAGATTTATACCCGGGGCCCCACCTTTATGGCTGGGGTTATACACCCAAGGGCCCCAGCTTTATGGCTAGGGTCATATATCCGGGACCCCAGTTTACGACTGGCGGGCTTAAACTGGGGCCCTAGGTTTATGGCTGGAGGACTTACATCCGGGGCCCAGGGTTTACGGCTCGGTGAAGTATATTCACATCCGGGGCTCCAGGTTTACGGCTGGGGTCGTATATCCAGGCCCCTGTCCCCTGAGTCAAATATGTTCTGGGGGCCTTGGCAAAGGGGACGATGCACAAATGACTGCCATCCCTTCAGGCCTCCCAGCAGGGATCAGTGGCCTCCCAGGGGCACCGGACAAACCAAGCAGACAACCGTAGCTTGACAGAGGGCCTGAGAATTAAACAGTCGTTCGAACCACAACCAGCAAACCTAGAACCTAAACAGGATGACTGCAAAAATGTGAGATTGTTATAGGATCTGTGGTTAAGAACCTACGTTCCCATTGCAAGGCATGCAAATTCAATCCCAGTCAGGAACTAAGATTCCTGTATTCCTCGGGATGAGGCCAAAAATAAATGAATAAAAGAAATGAAGCCCATAAGAGGCAAAATTCCAGGAAGCAGTTTAACAAAAAATTATGCCATACCAAGAATCAGGAAAATCACAAATGAGTAAAGACGATCAACCAATGTCCATATGAAAATGAATTAGACACTGGAATTATCAACAGAAATTTGAAAACAGTCATCATAAAAATGCTCAAGCAATCGATTACAACTTATCTCCAAACAAATGAGAAAAAGTAGAATATGAAATGCAAGTTATGGAAAAGAACCAAGCTGAAATTATGAAACTGAAAAATACAATAAGAGAAATTAAAAAAAAAATTCACTGGATGGGCTTAATTAGTATAGTGTCGTTTTTAAGCTCATCTCAACGCCTTTGGCATTCTCCACGGCTCTGGCAAACCAAAACTCAGCTGGAGGCAAAGTCAAAGCTCAGCCCTCCAGCAGAACCAAAGGGGAGGAAAAAAAAAATCAGAGACTAATCAGAAAAAAAACAGTTTTGCAACTGGAAATCTAATAATTACATGCTCAAGAATTGCCCTCAAGCCTCAAGTGTATTTTCCTTTAAAAACTTCATGTATTCCCCAGTGATTAATGATCATTTCCTATGTGTTAAGGATTATGCTAGGCCATGTAAAGACTTCCGTGAGCCAAATGATCTTTGCACTCACAGAGCGTAGAGCTGCTTCCCACCAGACTGTGTACTCAAGGTGGAAGGCCTGGCCTAACTTAGCATTCTTTCAAATCAAGTTTCTTAGCATTTAGAAGCATGACTCTTTGCAACCTCCCCATGGGGTCTCAGTGACCTGAGACATTGCCAGGGTAGAGAAATGTTTGCATGGTAGTAGAAACCTCTCTGAGCCAGTTAGGAAGCACCTGCGCCTTAGTTGAAAATGTCTCTCTGGTGTTTTCTGTCTTCCTGGAATGATCCTGTATAAAATTCAGATTCCAAGTGGATATGAAGAGGCTGAAGTGTGTGGGTCCTAGACCACAGGGATCATGAGGGTGGTGAGGACAGTGATGTGAGGGGGGTGACGTGAGGACAGTGGGGACACCTGCAGCTGCACAGGCTCCAATCCCCAGGCACACACACTGAGGAAGAGGAAGCACCTCCTGGGGGCAAGAAGAGGCTGCGTGACCAATCCATCATCTTCTCAAGTTCAGCTTATATTTAACCTTATTATGTGTAATACTGGTGCTAAGCTCCTTAGATCAGTGACGCTTCCAGGGACATCTGAGAAGCAGATATTCTAATGTACACATCCTGATGAAAAGTCATCTTGCTCTATGCATGGCAAGGTCTTGATGTCCATGCTTTGAGGTATCTCTCTTTCATCTTGATGCTGACATGATCTTATGGACTGTGAATGCTTCCCATTTGGGAGAGACCCCTTGCCCTTAGAAAACCAAGTCAGTGCCATTATTGACAAGAACTTGCTTAGGCCTGCCTGCTCTCTCCCAAATAATCTTTTTATCTTCAGTTCAGTTCAGTTCAGTCGCTCAGTCGTGTCTCTGCAACCTAAGTCATATTATAAAATATAACATCTGTACAAAATGCATATTTTGAATGTAAATTTCCAAAAGATGTTATTTTCACTTTAAAATTAGGGTACTTTCACAACTTAATTATATAACTTTATTTAATGTTAATATTTTAAATTAAGGAAACATTATACACTCAAACTCTTATAGAACTATGAGAAGAACTATAAGATAGAATTTATCTGTCTTAATTTGGCAGATAAAAATAGATCTTTTTTACATGAAATTGTAACATCAGTCTGTTCAGTTCAGTTCAGTCACTCAGTCGTGTCAGACTCTTTGCGACCCCATGAATTGCAGCACGGCAGGCCTCCCTGTTTATCACCATCTCCTGGAGTTCACTCAGACTCATGTCCATCGAGTCCGTGATGCCATCCAGCCATCTCATCCTCTGTCATCCCCTTCTCCTCCTGCCCCCAATCCCTCCCAGCATCACAGTCTTTTCCGATGAGTCAACTCTTCTCATGTGGTGGTCAAAGTACCAGAGTTTCAGCTTTAGCACCATTCTTTCCAAAGAAATCCCAGGGTTGATCTCTTTCAGAATGGACTGGTTGGATCTCCTTGCAGTCCAAGGGACTCTCAAGAGTCTTCTCCAACACCACAGTTCAAAAGCATCAATTCTTTGGCCCTCAGCCTTCTTCACAGTCCAACTCTCACATCCATACATGACCACAGGAAAAACCATAGCCTTGACTAGATGGACCTTAGTCGGCAAAGTAATGTCTGTGCTTTTGAATATACTATCTAGGTTGGTCATAACTTTTCTTCCAAGGAGTAAGCATCTTTTAATTTCACGGGTGCACTCATCATCAGTCTGTTAGACCCACTTAAAGCATATTTAATCATGAATTGATAATATTCAATGTAGAAAATGTGAAAAAAATGGAGAAAGAAGCATTATTAACACACATACTCTTCCTAATCTACAGATTAACATTATTCATATTTCATATATTTTTTCTCCAGTGTTTTCTTGATATGTTAACTCTGAATGTGAAAAACACAGATGCATAGGCACATAAACACAAAAACACATATATTACATGCACATCCATATGTCTCAAAGTTGAAATAACATTAAATATAAAACTTAGATTCTGTAGGTTTTTTTAACAACGTTATTTTGTATGCATGTTCCTTTGCCTATAAACATTCTTTAAGAAACTATATGGGCTTTCCATTGGTTATAAATGATGTGACATTGTATTCATTTAACACAATTGATTTAAACATTCCTGTGTAGGTATACACTCAGGTTACATTCCATTATATTTTTGTAATAGATAATTGCAATAATAACTTTCTACATCCATTTTGAGTCTTTTTCTGATTATTTCCTTCAGGTAGAGGCCTGGACATGAAAATACTGAATCATAGAAGGTGAATGGTTTTAAGATCCGTTATATATATGCCAAATTCCTTTCCAGAAAGTGTGTACTTAATTTTACTTCCACAATAGTTAAAGAAACATGTGTCATAACACACACTCAGGAACTTTTAGCATTTTCATTTTAAAAATCAAATTGATGTGGAAAAAAAGAGCATTTCATTAATTTCCACATCCGGTTACTAGTACAGATGAATGGTTGCTCATGTCTTTATTTTTTTTTGTATTTCTTTTGTGCATTGGCTATTCACGTTCCTTGTAGGCAACTTTACTGAAAAGAACATGAAGCAGCATCAAAACAACACAGTTGCCTATAACTACCAATCAGTTTGAAGCCAGCTTAGCTCTCTTTGTTTAGAATGTGAATAATGTGCAATGGGTGGCCCTGCGCACATGGCGCATAGCTTCACTGAGTTATGGAAGTCTTTCGGCCTCAACAAAGCTGTAATCCATGAAAGGGGGCATTTGTTTCCACTCTCCATAAACTAGCTGTTGCTGTCCTACCGTTGAACTTTTATAAATATAGAACAGATTAAGAAATCAATAAGGACCAGTCATACTTTCCCTACCCCCTGTAAACAAGGCTCTCAGGGGTATTATCCTCAGATACATATATAAACCTTATCTATCTATTCCAGAGACAGAGACAGGGGCTAATATCTCTCTTCAATCTGGATTCAGCCTGGAAAGGATAAAGTTCTAAAAACAGTTACCTAGATATCACAGTCTTCATTTCAGTGATGCAAACTGCAAATATTCTTGGATGACTACAATATTCAGCTGCTTTTTGCACTTTCACATATATCTCTTACAATGTTATCTGTTTTCCTAGTATGTAACACAAATTATATTTTCTGTCCACCCTTCTGTCAGTGGAAATAATATTATCCCTAGCTTGCCTTCAGGAAACAGGCGCATGGTCAGACTTTTATCTTACTCTATTCTAGACAAAGCCATCAATTAAGACATGAATATTTAAAGGGTTAGTATATATCAGGCACTGTGCTATGTGTTTATCAGTGAGATGAAGTTTTATGTTACCTCATTTAATTTTAATTGCTTGGAGTTGTCTTATACTTTCAAGCTTTACATCATGCTCTCCCCACCCCTCTCTATACTTATCTTCCTGTCACTTCTGTTCATCCTTCAACATCTAGTTCAAACACCGTCTTTCTCTAGGTAGGCTACCAGACCCAGTTCAGCTTGTTTGAGAGGTGTTCACCTGTGCTTCAAGAAAGCTTTGTTCTCCCCTCTATTTTAATAACCCTTGGCTCCCTATGCTGCAGAGCACCAAGTGCTTATCACAACCCTTTTCTGGATAACTGTCAATCCCATAGACCCCAATATGAAAGTTTCCTTCACATAAGAGGTTATTTTCCCCCGTATGGTGAACCACAATCACCCACAGTTGATTTAAATGATGAGCTCTTGCAATGATAAAGGACGGTTTATGGGTTAGCATAAGACATATTCTTGTGCGAGTGCTTTCCAAAGAAAAGCTTGATGACAAGCTAGATGGATTAGCTAGGTTATTTTTCAGATAATCTGTGGCAGAGGAGAGAATGCTGCTGCTGCTGCTAAGTCGCTTCAGTCGTGTCCAATTCTGTGCAACCCCATAGACGGCAGCCCACCAGGCTCCCTTGTCCCTGGGATCCTCCGGGAAAGAACACTGGAGTGGGCTGCCATTTCCTTCTCCAATGCATGAAAGTGAAAAGTGAGAGTGAAGTCACTCAGTCGTGTCCGACTCCCAGCAACCCCATGGACTGCAGCCTACCAGGCTGCTCCATCCATGGGATTTGCCAGGCAAGAGTACTGGAGTGGGGTGCCATTGCCTTCTCCAGAGGAGAGAGTAGCTGAGCCATATTAATGCCAGATCATTGAAGTGAAATGTAATAGACTCATATTGCTGCTTAGGAGATGGAAAGAGAATCTTGTTACTAAAAAAGAAACTTGGAAAGCTTTTGACCCTGAGATTCATAGCAAAGCCGCCTTTGACCTCTAGACGATGTTAGGCCTGCTGTTATATGCACTCATGTCAGTGTCACCATTTTGAATTATATATATACTTGCATGATTAATATTTTCTTCTTTTATAATGCTGTAGAAGGAAGAGGTGGGTTTTTATAGGCACTCAGAAAGATATACAGGTGAATGAAGTTTGAACAAACTGTGATTTTCACCATTTTCTCCTCCAAACAGCTGGCAAATTCCTGCCTCCTACATTTCACTTAAACATGGATCCCTGTGCTTAGAAACAGCTGTTGAAATACTGCCATAAGTCAAGCTCTAATTCATATCCTAACTCCTCCTTCCCCTCCCTCTCATGAATGTTCTCAGCCAAACAGGATTCTTACATCTGTAAATTCAAGCCATTTCTTTTTAATGTGGGATATATGCTCTTTCATTGTATACACTATGTCCATTAAAAAAGAAAAAAGAAAACAATTCTAAGAAAGAAGAAAAGAAACCAATAAATTCAAGAACAACAAGAAGAAATTACTATGGAAACACAGAAAAATAGCTGCTGTATTCTTATGAAAGTGATTAGAAAAAGCTTAATAAATTATTTTATATCAATCAATCAACTTCCTACTCTAAAGAAAGTGAGTAAGGCATCACCAATCTATGGCAACCAGTATCACAGACTCTCACCTTAGTGTACACAATATATTGTTGACTAAAAAATGCTAAAAAAATTGAGCTTTATCTGGTATTTTCTGTTTTTGTGTGCGTGTGTGTTAAGTCTTTGCTAATAAGTTATAGGACCGCAGAGCTCAAAGGAGCTGAAGAAATAATTGAGTCTAATTTTCTATGTTTGTGAATTAGGCTAAATGTCCAGACAGGTTGTGACTTATCAAGTTAGAGACAGCTAGGTTATTTAACATAATGCTAGTGTTATAAAGAAAATACACCAGAGCAATGAGGTAGATAATTACTTAAAAGCCAAAGGAAACTACAGAGCAGGTGACTGCTGAAGGCCATTTGAACTGAGAGCAGAGTGACAAGAAAGAGCTTACTAGGCCTTGCACTAGGTCAAAAGCATTTCATTTGGACATATGCAAAGGTCCTGAGATTAATAAGGACTTGACCTACTCAAGGAAGAAGAAGAAAAGGATACTCGAAGTGAGAATAAAAGTTTAAAAAAAAAAAAAAGAGGCAGAAGAGTCATCCAGGAAGGCTTTTTAGATTTTGGCAAAGCGTTATGCAAATCCATGTTTTCATACATTAACAAATATTTATTAAACTTCTATTGTGTACTGATAACTGTTGTGAATTTGCAATCATTGCAATAAAATATGATTTAGATGAGGTGTCCTGCTCTCTAAAACCTCAGAATCTACTGGAGAAACATATCTGAAAATTACATATTTATAATAAAACATAATCAGTGTCTTAAGAGAAGTAGATCAAACTATTTATTCTATAAGGACAGGGATATCATGGGACTTGTTCTTTTGTGGATCTACAACCCATAACATACTTACATCACATAGTATGCCCTCAGTGAATATCTATGAGAGGAAGTAAGGTGGAGAGGGTACAGTAGTTGGGTAGATCAGTGGTATGGATTCTGTCTTTTAGGAATGTAGATACCTTGGGCTTAGTTTTCCTATTTGCTTTCTATAAGAGCTCTTTCTGTGAAATGATGGAAAGCTTGCTTAATCTTCATTTTTCCAAGAATAAATCATTTTGCTGCAGGTATTGAGGTGCTGCTGTTATACAAACATGGAGTTTCATGGTAAGTGTAGAAAAGCTATCAGGGATGTCCCTGGTGGGAGATTGCATCAGACAGTCAGCTTATCTAGAGTTTGGGTAACACAAATGGGTCTCCTGAGTACTGGGAATTTATTTGACAGTCTTTGTGAAAATGCCAGCTAGCTTGATAAGGGCTTCATCGTGGAGACCATGGATGATAGTGTAAAGTGGAGGTACATGGCAAAAAGTGGAGACACCATGATTAGTGTCACTGAAGAGAACAGAGTCATCAAGGAGGTGAGGGAAGAGATGGAGGAAGGCCTGCAGATTACAGGAGAAATCTTGAAAACTGAGTATTTGTTCTGAATAAGTAATTAGACAAAAAGAACTATTGATGTGAAGCTTGAACAATATCCTTCCAGAAGCCAGATAAATACTGAAAAGGCAGGTCCTTTGTTCACAGCAAGTCACTGTGGTTTTCATTAGAAGCTCCAAAGCAACCACAATGGGATTATTTATCACTGTTGCCTTCTCTCTTCTCTAGTAACAATTTAGAATGGCAGTAGCAGCCCTATTCTGAGATGAGACTAGAAGGAAGACTGTTTATAGACCCTCAGAACTAGAAGGGCTTTTGCATATCATCTGTTTTAAAAGCTTTTACCTGCAGACAAGACAACTGTGGTCTAGGCACCTCAGGCAACATGCCAAGGTCACTTTGTTATTTTACAGCGGAGACAATAACAGAATCCAGGTCTCTTGATTTTCAGTCAAAAACATTTCTGCACAGCATTGGCATCCCGGCTACTTTTTTAGGCACAGTGAGCTGAAGCAATTATTTGGCCAGAGGTAGAGCAAGGAGTGGTCAGTGAGCTCAAATTCTTCAGCTAGTTCATTCTCCAATAACCATGCTGGTTGGTCAAGTCCAAAGTAAATAAACATGAGTTAGGGAATAAGGGCAGAAAGTCAACAGTTAGGTGAGAAACCAAAAAAATTTACAGACTATCCTAACAATCCTCACTGGTGTATTTTACTTTCTACATATGGCAACTTTGTATTGATCTCACCTCATGTAAATTTTTTAAGTTGTTTGGCATGATAGATATTGATAAATAATAGCTATATGATCAGTTGAGTGCTTTACACAACAGTGAGAAATCAGATGGGCAATAGGTTTGATTTTAAATGTATGTGTATTCCAAGCTCTGCTGTATCCCTTTAAAATTAATAGAATGTAAGGGAGTTAAGGCTTCTTTGTGTCTCAAGCATCCAGCTTGAGGACATTAACAATCTGAAAAATGATTGCAGTGATTGATTATCTTGTTGAAAATGATTGATAAAATATGGACAGACACTTGCATGTATGCATTCAGAACAATCAGTAGTAGATTTTAAAATATTAATGTATGATCACTATAAAAATAAAACAAATTAAAATTCTAAGACAGAACCCATGTGGGCAACATAGTTTGGGGATCTATAGAATTTGAGGATTTACAGAGTAAACTTTCAGGTTATGAAGATATATATTCCTGGCTCTCTCCCTTTGCAGCTTTTGAACACTGGGCAAGCAACCTGATTATGCTACATTTTTCTTATTGTACATATAAAAAAGGAAGAAGCAGGGGAAATGGGAACTTAGTAAGTTCTGTGAGTATTAAGTTGGCTAACTATGTGAAAACTTAGTACTGTGTCTGGCTCAGTTAGTGATAGCTCTTACTATTATCACTGTGATCACTGAAAGGGAGTTCTTGCAGATTTTCAGACATGGCACCTTCTGCTGTAGGGTGTTATAAAGGGAGAATATGACTGGGAGGCTAAGTTTCACTCTCTGAGTCTGCTTTATTCACTTCCCATCATCATTGATGTTCTCCTTTAAGGAGGGTGGTTACTGGAGAGTGAGGTAAGGCATGACTGTGGATGGCTCAGAGGCTAACCATGTCACACACAGCAGCCCATGAAGAAACAGAGAGCCTTCATCAGGTCTGTCATGTTATCAATAATTCTGTCTTTCTGAAGACAATGCATAAATATATACACTTCTGTTTCCATAATGCTCATATAAAAGAAAAAATATCATCACTTAGCGAAGATTATATTACTACCTTAGATCTAAAGCATGTACAGAGGAAAAGAGAATACCTCTTCTCTTTGTTCTCAATGAAAAAACAGAACACACAGCACTCCACACTAGTAAGGGGAAGAGCTGGGACTAAAATTTGAGTTTCTTCTGAGATCTTTTATTATAATCAAGCTGAATTCATATATTTTCTACTTTCTTAAACATTTAATACTGAATATAATTAAGCTGCTGCTGTTTAGTTGTTAAGTTGTGTCCAACTCCTTGCAACTCCACGGACTGTAGCCTGCCAGGCTCCTCTGTCCAGGGGGTTTTCCAGGGGAAATCACTGAAGTGGGTTGCCATTTCCTACTCCAGGGGATCTTCTTGACACAAGCAGGCATTGGCAAGCGGATTCTTTACCACTGAGCCTCCAGGAAACCCCATAATAATTAAGAACCATAAATAATTAAACATTTAACTCCATGTATATATCTTCATTTTGAAGATACTTCATGAGAGCTGTTTATTCAAGACATGAACATGCTGCAGAATGGAATTATTGTGCTCTACATGCCAGGAAAGGCATTATAACAGAAGAAACCAATTTCAAAGCAATTCAGGGAAAAAAATAAGACATTTGTGTTCAGAATTATGACCTATTATTTCTCAAATGAATCTTTTGCTCAGTTATCCATTTCCTTCAGTAGAGAATAAATAGGACATATGAAAAAGACTATGGCTTTTAGTGCCAGAGAGACCTCGATTATATATCCAGTCTCACCTTTATTTGTAGAATTTATTAATCCTCAGTTTCCTTATATGTAAAATAGAACCAATAATCAACTAAAGAAAGTTGTCCTAAGATTTAAACAGAATATACAATTAAGCAGCATAACAATGTGTTAAATAAATGCCAATTATGTTCCCTTCTTTTTTCCCTCAGTTCCTGGGGATTCATAGCTTTGAAATGCTAGCCTTTCCTTTCCTGGTAGAGCTTGTTTTTCTTAAGAGAAATCCACAGACAGCACTTTGCTACTGTGTGCTTTGAACTGCTGAGTAATCCCCCTCAGTGACAAGAACCATGTCAGTCTTTGACTTACATTATCATGTCTGTGATCACCAATGGCTATTTGGCTTTTGTTCAGTTTATGGTTGTATTTATGATGATCCCTTTAATTCTGGACTCAAGGGAATGATATCCTTCCCATTAAACATGTCACTGTAGAAAGACATGCAAAACGTTAGTGTCAAAATAACTACAAAGGAGTGAATACTACTTAACTTCCATTTGGGAGACGAGAAACTAAACTCAGAAGCCCTATATTGAGAATTTGGCATCCCATGGTGAAATTTTCAAATATAAAATTTCAACCCTATTGTGCTGATTGAATTTCCAGAGACTGGCTCTGTACTGCTCTAAGAGAATTACTAGAAATAGAGGAAACATTCTGAAATAGGGGTAAGAACAAATTAAATAACTTAAAACCACAAATTTTATTATTGGATGAGGACCTCAGAATCATTTGCCAATGATAGGCAAATCTCTCCAGAACAATTGGAACACATTTTTTAGACCCTATATATTTAAAATGATTTTTTTTAAATTTGCTATTTACTTCCATGATAATATTTTTTAAAAAGAATATTCAATGTCATTTTAGTAACAGTATCAGAATAGCACAATATCTCAAGATTTTAGTGCTCAAATGTATGTTTATATTTACAGTCACATTGTCACCAAAATAAATTGCTTAAATGGTATAATAGCACTTAAATTTGATTTCAGTGTCTTTGAAAAACTGGATTCATGGAGTATGAAGGCCCTGGATTTTCATTTTCCTTTTTAAAAGCACCAACCAAGTATTAAAAATCATTGCTCTAAAATTTTGGTCTACTAGTTGTTAAGTAGGTGACTGGGAGACTTCATTAAAATAGTAACAAAACTGTGCTTGTCTTTAGCTGTGGCCAACTCTTTGTAATCCTTTGGACTATAATCCAGTAGGCTTTTCTGTCCATGGGATTTTCAGGCAAGAATACTGGAGTGGGTTGCCATTGACCCAGGGATCAAACCCACATCTCTTGTGTATGTATCCTGCATTGCAGGCAGATTCTTTACCCACTGAGCCACTGGGGAAGCCCCAAAACTTAGTGTTCTCATCATAAAACAGGAATAATAGTGATCTTACTGACTTTCAACCAAATGATATGATTTTAAGTGTATAACTTGTGGTCTCACATAGGAGGTTGCAGTAAATCTCATTACTCTTTTTTATCTTCTACACTTTGCTTATATACTCTCTTTTGAAGCCATCAGTCACATCATTTTACACATAACCAAAGAAAATAAATAATAGGCATGTTTTGTGACTATTAAATTCAAAAGTATTAATACATGAAATGACTTAAGTGCATATCATTTTAGGAAAAACATCTCTAAAAGAGATCATAAGAAGGAGATCTGAAGAGTATTTTGGTAAGTGTTACCTCTTAGGACAGTTTTCTATTTTGTCTTGGAGTGGAGACACCAAAACCTTTCCCATCCTGACAGATGAATCCTGCAGTTCTACTGTAAGCAGAGCCACCCATCAGTGGAGCTTATAGTTAAATGCTGGCTCTGTGTCACTTCAATTAGAAAGAGTCCCAGGTAGACTTTCATCAAAGAGTGACAGCTTTCCCCAACTTCATCTTCTGTTTTCTTCAATGTTAGCCTCTCTTGAAGGACTGGCATACCAAAAATTGGGTTGCTTTCTCATGTTTTGCTTGCCACTGTATTTCATGGCTGAGTGTGGATCCACGTTATATTTTATGACCCTGCTAAACTTCATTTTTCTCTGGAAGATTGCATGTTTTTTCCCTATATCTCCCAAGTATTTAATGTAGAGGCAGTGCTGGGATGAATGAAGATCCAAATACTGCAAATCAACATTAACGCATTCAATAAATAAGTATTGAATTTGTAAATTTGCAGAATCATTTTGAGGATTAAATGACCAAACAGTAAAGTACCTAGTACAGTTTCTGGAATGCATCACAGATAAACTTAATATTAAGGTGATTGTTCTAATTTATCTTATTCAAATAGTGGAGACTTTATAAATCTCTAGCATTTAGTATATCACTTAACTCTTTCGGCTGAACTGTCTCTAACATGAAAAGAATCTGTGAATGCTAGTGTGGAAGGAGAAATAGCCAGTAGGGTCTGATCACAGAAAAGAAGAGATGAGATGGAAAGATGCTGGATTTAGGCAGATGTGATCTATGTTAGGATAAAGTCTTAATCCTAAGGGGCAGGAGAATGGCGATAAAGACCAAGATTGTATCTACGTTGTAAACAGGTAGAGTCAAAATTTGAAAGCCTCCTGTAGAGAATATCCAGATCCTCTAGAGACAAGCCAGATGCTGGCATGGAAGAGTCTGAAAGAAAGTCAGCTCATGTGTGATAAAGAGATAAAGAGAGATTGGATCATGGGAGTGATAACCAGTTAGAAAATCCTGACCAGAGGAGACAGGGAAATCCAGTTGCATAATCCAAGGTGACAGCTTCCAGGCTATGACTGTGCTCTATAGACTGAATATCTGAGAAAGGAAGGCTGGAGCACGAGGAGAAGAACTAGTTTAAAGATTTATGGTAAACAGAAACCATTAACCTGATTTGTATATTACTTTAGCACAAATGGCTACTGCTAGCTGCTGCTTGCCTTTTGTCTCCTTTAGTATCATCTCAAAGTATCACCAGTGTCAAGAGACATGTATTATTTAAGCATATAAACCACAAGCAAGAGTAAATCCTGGTAAAAATCTGATAAGCAGGAGACCAGGAATCTCTGCGTGCGTGAATACTTGGTCTCATTTGGGTTACTTTTCAGACACTTGTCCCAAGTGTGAGGCAGTGGATGAAGTGTGGCAATAATGCATGAAGGCTGATTTTTTTCAAAACAGCCTTGATTGTTTTTTTTTTTTCTGTATCCAAAAATGTACTACATACCCAACAGTGAGGATAATGCAATGAGTTCAGTTGTATTTGTTCCTCAAAGTGATTTTTAAAATGTCTTCTAAGCCAATCTGTGAATCAAACATATTTTTTAAATTATTAGTTTATTTTTAAATGAAAAATAGTTTTTCAGTTTAATCACTCCACTCTTTCACCAGGATTCACTCTGACTGATGTTCAGCAATTTTTAAAAGTCAAATCTACCTTCCAGTGGTGATGATTTCTACCACTGGTGACACTCAATACACACTGAGTTGGAAAAATGTTTGAACATTTTTCTATGGAAAGTTGTAGAAGATGAGACTATAAGTCAGGACAAAAATAGCCACTTTATATGTGATCTTACAGCTTCATCTTGTACTTCTTTTATTTTCTCTTTTTATTGACACTTTGATTTGTTTTATGTGCCATAAACTGTTTTGATTTTATATAAAGCAAAGAGAACTTGCCAAAAGAATAAACAATTTTAATTTTACCTATGTATTTCCCAATTCATTCATTAGTTACCTTGTTGTTTCTCTTCTATGCCTGTTGAGTTGGTGAGTTAACTCACCAACTGATCATAGTTTCAGTTGTTGTTTTTGTTACTACTTTAGCATTTACACAACTTCTTCCATAGATATTATTCTGTTTGATTCTCAAAAACATTGTAAGTTATTAATTTCAGGATATAATGATTTTTCTACCTCTGTTTTAAAGATGAAAGTTGAGTTCAGGAATATAAATGATTTGCACAGGATACATGGTAAAGGGGAATAGTTTTGCTAAAATTCATTTCATGAAAGATTTCTTTCCACTCCACTGTGTGAAGCTCTAAAAGATTTATCAGCAATAAAAATGAATGCAAGGATAAAAGGCATAGTCTAAAAAGTTAACAGAGAAGAAATTTAGGAAATACTAGATAGCAGAGTATTCTGTTTCTGCGTGTGTGTGTGTTTGTAAGAACAAGAAGGAGAGAGAATATATGTGTATATGTTTATATTGGGTGGGGAATATAGGCCATCTAGGTTGAATGTAGAAAGAATATTCTTAGTTTTGTAATATATAAATCTTGAGGAATGACATAGGGAAAACTAAAATAATATGGATATTATTGATGCTGCTCTGAACCAAATAAGGGTAAGATTATTTATATATATTGTATCTATCTATCTATTTGTACATATAAATATATAGATAGAGGAGCCTGGCAGGCTATAGTCCATAGGGTCGCAACAAGTCAGACAGGACTGAAGTAACTGAGCATGCATATATGTGTATATATACATATATATACAGATTAAACTACGCTCATACTCCACAGATCTCTGTGCCAATTTATCTTCCCCTCCTGGCTCTTTTTATACAATGTCTACTCACCTCTCTTTTCTTAATGTATAACGTGAACTCCCTTGAAAGACTGCAGTTTGAGGTTTACTTCTTTCAATAAATTTCCCCCTTTTCAAAATTCACTCAATGAGCTTTTTTAAATTCTAAAGCTTAATACTTCATGGGTGAGTACACAGTTCTTAAATTATATCTCATCTCTCAGTTTTCTTTCATTTAGAAAACAATTATTGAATAACCCACCATGTGAATTTAGGTACAAATCCCTGCCTTCAACTTCAGCACACACTGAATTACAGAGAACTTAAAGAGAGACTAAAAGTATTGCACCTTGTGTTCACTGTACCAATACAAAGATTACCATGAATAAGAAACATAATCATTGCTTAACTGTTCATTATGGTCTGTATGATACCTTAATTAAATTAGTAAAATATTAGCAAACTTAAATCAGAAGGAATTAGTATACCAGTTGATACAAAAATAACTTTTAAAAATGAAAATATCTAAGGGAATTGAAAACAGTTTGCTCACATATGATTAAATATAACTCTTAAAATAGTATCACACAGTTAATTTGTTCATCAGTAATCAATACTTTTTTTTCATCAGAGATCAAGCATTTCAGCTTGATTCTCTTTTAGATTATCAATTATGTGAGTAGATATATAATTAACATGAAATTGTACATATGAATGTGTGTGGTATGTGAGTGACTATAAATTCTACTAAAAATATCTTCCTGATGGAAGCTCAGAAGAGGAGATGGAGAGCATATGACCTTTTTTTCCCAAGTCACATGGGTTACATTTTTAGTTGACAATAATGATATTTCATTGCTTAAAATCTTTTTAGGGGAAAATATCAAGAACCCAGAGTGGATTTCAAAAATGCTTTGCAGTAATGATTTACCTTATCTCCTATGAAAAGGCTGCCATTTTTTAGATGTTGAAAGATAAAGAGGAATGATTCTAGTGATTTGTTTGCCTGAGAGCTCTGGATACATGGTGGAGAAGAGGAATAATAAAATAATAGGTGGTTATGAAACTCTACTGGGTAGAAAGTGCCCGTGTACAACTTCAAATTCCATTTGCATTTAAAAGAAGCACACTCAAAAATAATTTTATCTTTGAACATTGTTAAGCCTGAGTTTATTTTATATAACTCCCATAGGACATCTTTTGGTAGCAATTGAACACATTTCCTTGCTCTAAAGCCAATTTCTTGAGCAAGTTGTGCCAAAATACCTATGAAAATTATTTCGAGGTATAATAATAGTGTCACCTGATTCTAATACCAGAACAGTCCAAGCTATATTGTATCTAAAATTTCTTGTGAAGAAATTGAGAGAAAAATGCAATAGTTAAAAATCATCACCCAAGTTTACAAACTGAAAGAACTTTAATTAGATCCACATGAGAATTGCAGATATCTCTGTTTGTTGATGATATTTCCATTGTCTGAGATTCTAAAGCACTCACATTTGTAGAAAAATACATAATTCAAATGCCATACATGGGACTTAGTTTTGCTATTTGAGCAATAAAGAACAATAACATTTTTCAGCTGAACAATGTATTTAAAATTTACTTTCTCCCAAGTTTTCGTTTGTAGAGTTGAGGAAAACAGGATCCAAAGATGTTCACTTATTCCTACATGTTACACAGCAAATAAGATCTAAGTCCAGAACTCATTCTTTTACCACACCATGTAATTCTGGGTCACAGTTCCTGTGACTTCATGAAGATAGTTGTTATTCTGACACCCCACCATGAAATGATCCCACCACACCTGAGGCCTGTGTTTCTGCTAGACCCAGGAACAGGAAAGAGCAGATCAAATGGGCCTTCAAGAATCTTTCCCTTACCCCACCCTCAGGAACATTTTGTGGCTCTTTGGCTTGCACAGGACCTGACCATAACAGGCAGTTTTCCTCCTTGCACAGGAGTAAAACATGGGTTAGTTAAAGTTTGGTGATCACATTTTTCATTTTAACTCCACCATCTCCATATCTCTCAAAAGAAAATTTACCAGACTCAAAATTTTGTCTAAATGGATCATGTAATAACTATCAATAATCATCCCTGTTATTAGTAGTAAATTTGACATGACTAATTATTATGGAGTTAAGAAAATTTACCAGACTCAAAATTTTGTCTAAATGGATCATGTAATAACTATCAATAATAATCCCTGTTATTAGTAGTAAATTTGACATGATTAATTATTATGGAGTTATTGTCAAACAATGCTGATGTAGCAGTGGACATACTAATAGAGATATGTGTCTGGAAGGGGAGAACTGCTAGCTTCACTCCTTTTTGCATTATCAGTCCATTTCTTGGTTAAATCTACAGTTCTGTATATAATAAAGCTTTTAAGGAGTATAGACAAAACGACAACAACAACACACACACACACACACACACACACACACACACACACAAGAGTATAGACATACTTGGGAGTATTATATTTTTTTTCTTTTTTAACTATGATTTGAGCTTCTTCAAGTGAATTTCTAAGTTTCATTTGTCCTTATAAAGGTGGCATCATATATATAACTTCGGAATTCTTATTTTTCAAATAGAAAAGAAAAAGTGAATAAAGAATCACTATTTTCAGGGTTTCTGTGATAATAATGGTGACAAAATTATGAGTGAAGATTCTGACACATAGTTTATACTTCTTAAAAGAGATCATCTTCTCCTCTTGCCTCAGTTCTATGCCCTCCTTTCTAATATGGACCCTGATTTCTGCATTTCCTGGTTATAACTTTTGCGATTCTGAGATTGGAATAGCTTTTTCAAAATGTCATACAAGTTCTGCTCTCATGTAAAAAAATAGCTTGATAATCTAAGAAGTCTGTGCTCTTCTCTTTGTAGATTTTAAATCCCCATGTCCCGAAAATAAAAATAAGAAACAACTACAAATGTAATCAAGTCCATTTCCTCATTGATTGGCTGAGCTTCTGTTGACTTGGTTTAGCATAATACAGCTATTACTTCATCTAATCCTTAAAATATCTCCAAAGATAAGTGTTATTATCATCTCCATTTTAGAAATCAGAAAAGTGAAGTTCAGAAAGGTTAAGTCACTTGTTTCAAAGAACAGAGGTTATGAATAGCAGAGTGAAGTGTTTAACCACTTTTGTCTGATACCAAAGCTCAGCTTTGTAATTATTTTTTATGATGCATCTTTTCAACATCCATCCACTGATCACAGTTCTCCCTTTAGATCTAAACAAAAATCTCAAGTCTCTTTGACTTGACAGTCTTCTACACAATTCAAATAAATTTTCATTAGATTTTGGAGTCATTGTCTCTCCAGGCTCAAAAAATTAAAATGAAAAAACAAAAAACCTTAGTTCCTTTAGTACTTAGAAATGTGACATCACCTCAGAGCTTATCACTATACTGGTCATTCTTCTTTTAACAGCCATGACCACTTTTCCTAGCCTCCACTGCAAACAAAAAATTTAAAAAATCATTATTCATCATTTGTATTGTTTTTAGCAAAGAGTAGAATTGAAAGCCATGTTTAATTTCCTATATTTTGGCCTTTTTGCTATTGTCTTCTTGATATTCACTTCATAAAATTAATTATAATAAAACCACATTGCATTGAGAGATGAATTAACAGGTTAAAAAACATATTGATATGTGTCCCTGTTTTGCAGCCATAAGGAATAGCAAGGACAGATGATGTTAGCATAGTCATTTTTTTTTCTATCCATTCATTAAGCATTTATGTAGCATATACTTTGTGAGGAGTGATGAGCCAGTACTAGATGTAATGGTGCCCAAGACGTCTGTTTTTTCCATAGACAGTTTATGGCCTAATAAGAGAAAACAGAAAAGAAAATAAAGAGGAATTACTAATGTATTATCAGTTTTGTAATAGAAGTCTGTATATATATTTTGTGGAAACACACGAAAAAACAACTATTACTAGACCTTGAGAGAATCCAACTGAGACAGAGGTGATGATATTTTAGCTGAATCTTGAAAGGTGTGTTGCTGACCAGGAAGCCAAGGAAGAGGCATTATGGCAGAACAAAGACTGAGTCTCGAGGAGGCAGAGATAGTAATCTGTATAGTTAACTAGCAGCAGAATTAAGGCTTCCCAGGTGGCGCTAGTGAGAAAGAAGCTGCCTGCCAGTGCAGGGGATGTGAGAGATGTGGGTTCCATCCCTAGGTCAGGAAGATGCCCTGGAGGAGGAAATTTCAACCCACTCCAGTATTCTTGCCTGGAGAATCCATGGAGAGGAGCCTGACAGGCCCCAGCTCATGGGACCTAAAGAGGTATGATTGAGCTGAGTGTCTCTGAGCAGTAGAATTAAAAAGAGTCCACCATAGAAGCTTCATCCCAAGTTTCCTCTAGACTTCAAAGCTTGTCTCTGCACTGTATCTGGGCTTCATTTCAATACTAGAGTTACCTTGGACCAATGCACTTCCCCACAGCAAGTTGAAGTTCTGCCCAGTCGTAGGGGAGAGGCTGACATCTCAGTAAGAATGCCAGTGCCTGGTTCATCTTGCCTAAAACTAGCCCTTCTGAAAGATTACTTGAGCCTCCTATGAAAGTTGATAACGGGCAGATACCTGAACCAGTACAGAAGAATCTGCTTGGGGACAAAATGAAGATTCCAGAGTAACCTGTGATACTGGCATTCTTGAAAGGATGCTCTATCTGAATCTTTTCAAATAATATTTTGGGAAATTGAAGTAGGGATATTTGGGCCAGTAGGAGAAGGCAATGGCAACCCACTCCAGTACTCTTGCCTGGCAAATCCCATGGATGGTGGAGCCTGGTAGGCTGCAGTCCATGGGGCTGCTAAGAGTCAGACATGACTGAGCGACTTCATTTTCACCTTTCACTTTCCTCTTTCATGCATTGGAGAAGGAAATGGCAACCCACTCCAATGTTCTTGCCTGGAGAATCCCAGGGACAAGGGAGCCTGGTGGGCTGCCGTCTCTGGGGTCACACAGAGTCAGACACGACTGAAGCGACTTAGCACCAGCAGCAGCAGCAGCAGGAGGATTTATGCCAGGTGAGGAGAAAAAAGAAACTGAATGCATAGTGAGCCTCAAGTAACATTCAATGAATCAGCCGCTAATTTGAGACTGATAACATACAATCAGAAATGTTACATTTTAAATCAGGTCTGCAAATTCTTTGACCCTCTTTCCACAAACAGTAGGATCTAATTTCCCACTCTTAGAATTTGCATCAACATTAAATGACTCACTCCTCATTAAGAGAATGCTATGCAAATTCTACACAGTTCCAAAAGGCTGGGTCTCTCTTTTTCTCCATTTTTCTCCTTCTCTCTCTCCCACAGTCTCTCCAATAGACCTTTGGAGCCCTGCATGCCCATGAACAAAGTTCAGCTCCCTTGAACTCAACATGCTTCAGTAACCATATGGAAATAGACTAGCTCCAGGAGCCCCAGCTGTTCTATTCCACAGCTGTTCAAGACCAAGTCCCTGCATGCGAGTAAAAGAGACTTCAGATATTACAGGCTTCAGTTTTTGAGCCACCTCAGCTCATGGTGAGAAGCAGAAAAAACTTTCCTCTCTTCCTGACCAGATTGCAGATCCAGGAACAAATCATGCTGTTTTATTTTAAGCCACTCAGGTTTGGAGTAGTTTCAGAATCACATCTACTGGCACAGATGACCTAACGAAGTCTCAGAAAATTTCAGCATTTGCTGTCACAGAACTAGAGATATCAGAGCCAGACACTAAGCCCCAGTTTTCCTTACAACAAAACGAAAGTCTTTTCTCGTTCTACAAGAAACAGGATGTCTCCTTTCAGCTGCAGACTCATGATTACTCATTTCCCCACTGTGATTTCTACCACACTGCAGTACTCACAGTCTTTCCTGGTGGCTCAGTGATAAAGAATCCGCCTGTCAATGCAGGAGACTCAGGTTTATTCCCTGGGTTGCGAAAATCCCTTGGAAAAGGAAATAGCAACCTGCTACAGTATTCTTACCTGGGAAATCCCATAAACAGAGGAGCCTGGTGGGCTACAGTTCATGGGGCCCCAAAGAGTTGGACAAGACTGAATGATGAAACAGCAACAGCAGTACTAACAGCTTCCTGTTGGCAATGTTGCAAAAACCAGTAATCGAAAAACAAAGCACCACACTCGGAGAGTTCGAGAACTCAGGTTTATTACGCCAGCGGGTCCAGAGGAGTTAACACTCCAAGCTGTGAGCCCCAAACAAAGGGGTTACAGAGTTTTTATTGACAGACTACAATAGGCAACACTAGCTGCTAATAGGCTGGTTTAAACTGAGAGGTTTTGCGCCCACGGGAACAGCAGTCAACATGGGGAGAGGAATGCCTGACCTTTACATGGACAGGCATGATTAAGCAGATTTGCAGGGGCTGGGCAATTGCAAAGAGCAGGACACGGGTAAGTGAGATAAGCTCCAGTTCTGTAAGTCCCCACTTTCTGAGACTACGTGATCTACGTGATCCAGACTGCAAGGAGCAAGCTGAGTCACAGAGGCAGAACGAGCAGGGGGTTATGTAAAATTTTAACTTTTCCTTTTCAGTACTAACAGCCAAAAAGCTGTCATCTGCAGGCAAATCTTTGGAAAGGAAGCTGTGACACTGATACAATAGTAATAACAACCATCTTTATATACATCTATAGTGTAAGTGAATAATAGCTGTGGTAGCCAATCTTCTTCATGAGAAGAAATTTACATATTCCCCCCTTGAACCTATGATTGATTCTTACCAATAGATTATAGAAGATGTAGTATTCTAGGACTTCTAAGTTCTGTGCACTGCTTTCTTTCTTTTGAAACTCTGAGCCACCAAAGAAACCCAAACTAGGTGACCAGAGAGAATGGCCTCGCAAAATGATAGAGACTAAGCTGCCAAGTGGAGAGAGAGGCTAAATGAAGGAGCACAAGAGAGCACACACCCAGCTTCTGCCACAGTTGCCCTCTGACTAAAACACTTAAGTCATCCCAGTGAGGCCAGGAGAGGGATAACCCCGCTGAGTCCAGGTTGACTCATGGAATTGCATGATACAATTCAGCACACTAAAGCATAAGACTTTAGTGTACAGAATTCTCTAGTTTATTGGATCATGGTACTATCCCCCTATCACACCCACCTGCCTCCCAACATTTCTTTTCTCATATTATTTATGAAACCTGGTTCTTAAAAAACTTTACTTGTATGTGAATGCTTTGCAGACATTTTGGGAACTGGGTTATTTGGGGGCACGTGTGTTTTCCTAGAGGAATCATCCTTCAAGATTCATTGTATCTTTCAGGCAATGAGATGTTCTGGAGTTGATTGGAAGAAGCTATGTTTCAAAGATGGGCAGGATTCCTGGATGATTTGGGTGGTCTGAATACCAAAGAACTAACTAGATTCCAAGTCATAAAGATGCCATGCATGGATGAAGCCCTCTGGGTCTTCAGAGGTCCAGGCTAGAATTTAGAGATGCATTTTCTCAAAATGAACTTAGCCTATGGAAAAAAAAAAAGAGAGAGAGAGAGGGTGGAGAGAGAGTGGGGTTCTATATCTTATTCAATGTCCATACCTAAAAAGTAGAATAGACATCAAACTGGGAAGATTTCCCGTTTGAACCTAGGACTTTCTTTAGAACCAGCGTTTGACCTGGAATTCTTCTCTACTCTAAAAAATAACACGGCATAATAACTGCCTGTCTCCCTACTGTATCTTGAATTGCAGCAATCATCCACCCATTCTATGGCCCTCCAGCTTGAAATCTTAAGTACTATGATGACACAAACTTTTTCACTAAAGATTGGTTTCCCAAATTAATTGAAACAAAAGTGAGAAAAAATGTCTATGTTAAGGGTGACTTCCTTCTCTTTTTATAGCTTTTATTTTTTAAAAAGTTAGTTTTCACTTACAAAGTCCCTATATTTGGTCCTGAGGATACAGTGACAAATACAATAAAAATGTTTTCATTCTTTGAAGAGCCTACAGTTTTGCATTTCAGGGCAGGATATTTTTTCTTGAATTCCATGTTCTTCTAAATTTTAGTAGGTATTTATCAGTAATAAATGTGTCTCTGTTCTATGGATAAGAACAAATGAGACTCAAAGAGGAAATGATTTTATGCATGTGAAGTATTTCATAGACTTGGAGATTATTACAAAACAGAATTTAGAGGTAAATAATTTTCAATAAAGCCAAACAAATTACCCAAAGACATCAAACACCCAATATCTTACAGAACTTAAGACTTCAAATTTGCAATTCTATATTCTTAACTATCAATGCCCAAAGACATTTATAGTATGAAATTTTCAGTTCACAGTAAGATGCTAAATGTATTATTAAGGGATTAAATTGGTGACTTCAAGTTTTTATAGAGTAGTTGAGATCACAGGCTTTGGAGTCATAATGTCCTGGGTTCAAACAATGATGTCTCTCTACTAGTTGCATTACCTTGGGCAAAATGTTAAATTTCTAGGAGCCTCAGTATTCCCATTGTTAAAATGGTCCTCTTGGAGTTAATTAATGATAGCTATGAATTGGCAGTTTTCCTCATTTGAACTCCCATTTTATGTTTTATCCTTGAAAAATGTTTATTTTCATGACAACTCTGAGTTGCAAAGTAAAGCAATAATCTCATGGTTCTGTATGTCCAGTCCCTGTCACTAATAATTACAAACAGTGTTTGGTGAATGAAAGTTATTAAAAGACAAGGAGCCCACGTTCAAAAAAAGACATTTCTGCCTACATATATTTCAATATTATTTTTTCAATGATTACTACCAATTTGAGGTAAGAAAAAAGAATGAAGGAAATTATAGGAAATAAGTCAAAAAGCAGTGGATAATCAAAAGCAACTGGGCATATCTAAGGGCTTCAAAGCAAACATGATGCAGTTTTTTGTTTGTTTGTTTGTTTGTTTTTTAGCAATTCAAAACATTCATTATACAACTTTTCTATTTGATTTGACCTTTTGCCTACAAATGAACTTGACCATCATCTTCTCTTGTACCTTCTAGAGCTGAACAATGGGAGCCAGTTTCTTAGTCCAGTGTGGCTGTAGATTTTTTTTATTATTCATAAATGTGTCCCTTTACTACATTAGGTAAAGCATCTTTATCCTAAGTCAGTCATACATGTGATCTAAATAGTTTTTTACTCAATATTTATGTAAAAGATTTTGGCTTTAAATATTTATTTTCTGTAATTAAGTTACAAATGAGACTCAAAGAGGAAATGATTTTATGCATGTGAAGTATTTCATAGACTTGGAGATTATTACAAAACAGAATTTAGAGGTAAATAATTTTCAATAAAGCCAAACAAATTACCCAAAGACATCAAACACCCAATATCTTACAGAACTTAAGACTTCAAATTTGCAATTCTATATTCTTAACTATCAATGCCCAAAGACATTTATAGTATGAAATTTTCAGTTCACAGTAAGATGCTAAATGTATTATTAAGGGATTAAATTGGTGACTTCAAGTTTTTATAGAGTAGTTGAGATCACAGGCTTTGGAGTCATAATGTCCTGGGTTCAAACAATGATGTCTCTCTACTAGTTGCATTACCTTGGGCAAAATGTTAAATTTCTAGGAGCCTCAGTATTCCCATTGTTAAAATGGTCCTCTTGGAGTTAATTAATGATAGCTATGAATTGGCAGTTTTCCTCATTTGAACTCCCATTTTATGTTTTATCCTTGAAAAATGTTTATTTTCATGACAACTCTGAGTTGCAAAGTAAAGCAATAATCTCATGGTTCTGTATGTCCAGTCCCTGTCACTAATAATTACAAATAGTGTTTGGTGAATGAAAGTTATTAAAAGACAAGGAGCCCACGTTCAAAAAAAGACATTTCTGCCTACATATATTTCAATATTATTTTTTCAATGATTACTACCAATTTGAGGTAAGAAAAAAGAATGAAGGAAATTATAGGAAATAAGTCAAAAAGCAGTGGATAATCAAAAGCAACTGGGCATATCTAAGGGCTTCAAAGCAAACATGATGCAGTTTTTTTGTTTGTTTGTTTGTTTGTTTTTTAGCAATTCAAAACATTCATTATACAACTTTTCTATTTGATTTGACCTTTTGCCTACAAATGAACTTGACCATCATCTTCTCTTGTACCTTCTAGAGCTGAACAATGGGAGCCAGTTTCTTAGTCCAGTGTGGCTGTAGATTTTTTTTATTATTCATAAATGTGTCCCTTTACTACATTAGGTAAAGCATCTTTATCCTAAGTCAGTCATACATGTGATCTAAATAGTTTTTTACTCAATATTTATGTAAAAGATTTTGGCTTTAAATATTTATTTCTGTAATTAAGTTAGTTAGATCATGGGTGAATTAATTGTGTTACTAGCAAGTATTTTAAACCCATAAAATTTGATTTTTTTATAGACTTACCAGTATGCACATACCTAGATACCTACTTTCCTACCTGAAGTTACCTAGGAAGTCTATGATTGCTGTATAATGAAGAGATCATTGCTGAAAACATAGCAAGATAATGAAAAGTTCAAGTTCTCTAGACTTGTCTAGGTTAAAACCCTCATTATGCTATTTCACCAGATATGTATCTTTTAACAATTACCTGACATTTTCTGAGCTTACTTTTCTAATCTATATAGTGTGGATAATAATCTTTCTTGGTGTGAGTGTTGTCATGAAAAATAAATGAACGGTGCTGCATCTTGGAAAGCCCTCAATATGTGTTGATTACTACTACTATTAATATCATTATTACTATTATTGCCCCAGATGGCTCAGCAGTAAACAATCAGCATGTCAAGCTAGAGATGTGAGTTCGATCCCTGGGTCAGGAAGATCCCCTGGAGAAGGAAATGGCAACTCACTCCAGTATTGGAGATCCCACAGACATAGGAGACTGGTGGGCTGTAGTCCATGGCATCACAAAAGAGTCTGGACACAACTTAGCAACTAAACAACAACAAACTAGTCATAGAGAACATAATTAGTTATTTATAATGGATACTACCTTTTTTTTAGAAGAAAATATAATAGAATATTTAATCTCTGAAGATGGAATAACTTCCAGAGCTTAGAAAAGGATTCAATCAATATCATAAGATATAGATGAACAGCACTTACTTTCAAACCTTAAAAATCGGACTTATTTACTGCACATACAAGGATTGGTGTGTATTTTACATAAGAAATTTTTTTAATTTAAATTTATTTATTTTAATTGGAGGCTAATTACTTTACAATATTGTTTTGGTTCTGCCACACATCAACATGAATCTGCCATGGGTGTACACATGTTCCCCATCCTGAACCCCCCTCCCACATCCCTCCCCGTACCATCCTTCCAGGTCATCCCAGTACACCAGCCTCAAGAATCCTGTATCGAACCTGGACTGGAAATTCGTTTCTTATAGAATATCACACATGTTTCCATGACATTCCCTCAAATCATCCCACCCTCCTCCTCTCCCACAGAGTCCAAAAGACTGTTCTATACATCAGTGTCTTGTTTGCTGTCTCGCACACAGGGTTATCATTACCATCTTTCTAAATTTCATATATATGTATTAATACACTGTACTGGTGTTTTTCTTTCTGAATACTACCTCTTTGAACATCAACTGTGTGCCTAGCTCAGCACTCAGACTTTGTTCCTTATCTCAGTGATGGAGAGTTCAAGATGAGTACATGGATGCTGATAATATATGTGCTTGATGTGGGCACAGATTGGATTGGAGTGCTCCATTTACAAAAATTTTTCAAACTGTGTCCTTTTCATACAAACATCTCTTGTTATATGAACTACCATTCAATACAAAATGAAACAAATAAAAAAAATAACCAAACAGTTACAACAACAATACAAATAGCTTATAGCTAACACTCATGATGTCTTTGTGAGTTAGTTCTGTGAGCTAAGATATAAGCAGAATTGTAGAGAAAGGGATTTGCGGGCAACATATTGTTTTTCTGGTAGAAGTGGAAGACTCGAGGTTGAACAGGACTTTTGTCTCTTATCCTTCTCAAATCTGGACTCAGGCATGAACCAGGAGTTAGGTCATATCCCTTGTCATCATAAACGTGAAAGCCACATGCCAACACAGTAAAGTAGGAAGCTAGTAGAAACCTGGGCTATGACTGCCTTGAGCAAAGGAGTTGGACTGTGACCTCTAGACTTCTTGTAGTTTAAGGAAAACTTACTCTTATTTAATTATGGGACAAAGACTTAGATTTTTCTTTTGTTCTTTCTCTTCCATTTCTTCTTATTAAAAAAAAAAAAGGCAGTCCAATTTAATCGGAACTAGCTTTTCAAGCTCTCCTGAAAAACTCCAACATTTACTATCATGGCCAAGTTGAGCAAGGTTAAAATGTTTTATGTATAGGATTAGAGTAACAACTAGTACCACATGGGTGGATATGTCTGGAAATTCTATATCCCTTGCCAGAAATTACTAGTTACTTGCACAGGTAAAAGACAGAAATGGTATGGACCTAACAGAAGCAGAGACATTACTTTGATGACTAAGGTCCGTCTAGCCAAGGCTATGGTTTTTCCTGTGGTCATGTATGGATGTAAGAGTTGGACTGTGAAGAAGGCTGAGCACCAAATAATTGATGCTTCTGAACTGTGGTGTTGGAGAAGACTCTTGAGAATCCCTTGGACTGCAAGGAGATCCAACTAGTCCATTCTGAAGGAGATCAGCCCTGATATTTCTTTGGAAAGAATGATACTAAAGCTGAAACTCCAGTACTTTGGTCACCTCATGCCAAGAGTTGACTCATTGGAAAAGACTCTGATGCTGCAAGGGATTGGGAGCAGGAGAAGGGGACGACAATGGATGAGATGGCTGAATGGCATCACTGACTCGATGGACATGAATCTGAATGACCTCTGGGAGTTGGTGATGGACAGTGTGGCCTGGTGTGCTGCGATTCATGGGGTCGCAGAGACTCGGACACAACTGAGTGACTGAACTGAACTGAACTGAACAGAGCAGAAGATATTAAGAAGAGGTGGCAAGAATACCCAGAAGAACTATACAAAAAAGATGACCAAGATAACCACGATAGTGTGATCACTCACCTAGAGCCGAACATCCTGGAATGTGAAGTCAAGTGGGCCTTAGAAAGCAACATTGTGAACAAAGCTAGTGGAGGTGATGGAATTCCAGTTGAGCTATTTCAAATCCTAAAAGATGACGATGTGAAAGTGCAGCCCTCAATATGCCAGCAAATTAGGAAAACTCAGCAGTGGTCACAGGACTGGAAAAGGTCAGTTTTCATTCCAATCCCAAAGAAAAGCAATGCCAAAGAATGCTCAAACTACCGCAAATTGCACTCATCTCACATGCTAGTAAAGTAATGCTAAAATTCTCCAAGCAGGCTTCAGCAATACGTGAACCATGAACTCCTTGACGTTCAGGCTAGTTTTAGAAAAGGCAGAGGAACCAGAGATCAAATTGCCAACATCCGCTGGATCATGGAAAAAGCAAGAGAGTTCCAGAAAAACATCTATTTCTGCTTTATTGACTATGCCAAAGCCTTTGACTGTGTGGATCACAATAAACTGTGGAAAATTTGAAAGAGATCGGAACACCAGACCACCTGACCTGCCCCTTGAGAAACCTGTATGCAGGTCACAAAGCAACAGTTAGAACTGGACATGGAACAACAGACTGGTTCCAAATAGGAAAAGGAGTACGTCAAGGCTGAATATTGTCACCCTGCTTATTTAATTTATATGCAGAGTACATCATGAGAAACGCTAAGCAGGAAGAAGCACAAGCTGGAATCAAGATTGCCAGGAGAAAATATCAATCCCCTCAGATATGCGGATGACACCACTCTTATGGCAGAAAGTGAAGAGGAACTAAAAAGCCTCTTGAAAGTGAAAGGGGAGAGTTAAAAGTTGGCTTAAAGCTCAACATTCAGAAAATGAAGATCATGGAGTCTGGTCCCATTACTTCATGGGAAATAGATGGTGAAACAGTGAAAACAGTGTCAGACTTTATTTTGGGGGGACTCCAAAATCACTACAGATGGTGACTGCAGCCATGAAATTAAAAGACGCTTAATCCTTGGAAGGAAAGTTATGACCAACCTAGACAGCATATTGAAAAGCAGAGACATTACTCTGCCAACAAAGATCCATCTAGCCAAGGCTACAGTTTTTCCACTAGTCATGTATGGATGTGAGAGTTAGACTGTGAAGAAAGCTGAGCACCGAAGAATTGATGCTTTTGAAGTATGGTGTTGGAGAAGACTCTTGAGAATCCTTGAACTGCAAGGAGATCCAACCAGTCCATTCTGAAGGAGATCGGCCCTGGATGTTCTTTGGAAGGAATGATGCTAAAGCTGAAACTCCAGTACTCTGGCCACCTCATGCGAAGAGTTGATCATTGGAAAAGACTCTGATGCTGGAGAGATTGGGGGCAAGAGAAGGGGACGATAGAGAATGAGATGGCTAGATGGCATCACTGACTCAATGGACATCAGTTTGGGTAAACTCTAGGAGTTAGTGATGGACAGGGAGGCCTGGCATGTTGTGATTCATGGGATGATTCACAAAGAGTCAGACACGACTGAGTGACCAAACTGAACTGAACTGCACATGTAATATTACAATGAAACTCTATGATTTTGTCTTTTTGCTACCTTTTATATTCACCATATTCAATGCCCGTACTAACTCATAATAGATTTGAAGTCATGTCTTAGAAAGAGCCAAAATTAAGGTAAATATACTCCACTGTTTGATTTTTAAAAATGAAATTGAATGAGTTTGAATATTCTATATGTTTCATTGATGGAATAAAATTAATCAGGAGGACTTCAATTGCTTTGAGCTATGCAGTAGCACTTTTTCAAGTAGACATTATTTTAAGAAAAGTCATTTGAAAGACAGCATTTATTTCTGAAGGGTAACTTTTGATTCTATAAGCACAACAACAAATAATCAGTAAATGTCATATTTGTTCTTCCAGTTGTTCAGGCTCCAAACTTTGAAGTCAGACTTCATTCCTCAGTTTCTGTCATAGTCAGCATCTAATCCATCAAAATCTGTCCTCCTTACAGTCAAAATATATGCAGAGCCTGTGCACTTCTCTTCAACCTCACCTGCTGCAAACCTCAGCAGTTCTTTCCTCACTTCAGTTCAGTTCAGTTGTTTCCAACTCTCTGCAACCCCATGGACTGCAGCACACCAGGCTTCCCTGTCTTTCACCAACTCCTGGAACCTACTCAAACTCATGTCTATAGTGCCGGTAATACCATGCAACCATCTCATCCTCGGTCATTCCCTTCTCCTCCTGCCCTCCTCAATTTTCCCAGCATCTGGGTCTTTTCCAGTGAATCAGTTGCTCACATCAGATGCCCATACTATTAGAGTTTCAGCTCAGCATCAGTCCTTACAATGAATATTCAGGACTAATTTCTTTTACGATTGACAGGTTGGATCTCCTTGCAGTACAAGGGACTCTCAAGAGTCTTCTCCAACACTACAGTTCAAAAGCATCTATTCTTCAGAGCTCAGCTTTCTTTATAGTCCAACTCTCACATCCATATATGACTACTGAGAAAACCAGAGCTTTAACTAGGCAAACCTTTGTTGGTGAAGTAATGTCTCTGGTTTTGAATATGCTGTCTAGGTGGGTCATAGCTTTCTTCCAAGGAGCAAATGTCTTTTAACTTTATGGCTGCAATCACCATCTGCAGTGATTCTGGAGCTCAAAAATAAAATAAAGTCTGTCACAGTTTCCATTATTTCCCTATCTATTTGCCTTGAATTGATGGGACCAGATGCCATGATCATAGTTTTTTGAATGCTGAGTTTTAAGCCATCTTTTCCACTCTTCTCTTCCACTTTCATCAAGAGGTTTTTTAGCTCCTCTTCACTTTCTGCCATAATGGTGGTGTCATCTGCATATCTGAGGTTATTGATATTTCTCCTGGCAATCTGTATTCCAGCTTGTGCTTCATCCAGCCCAGTATTTCACATGATGCACACTGCATATAAGTTAGATAAGCAGGGTGACAATACACACCTTTGACATAGGCAGAAGTCAGTTTACCTACCCTTCTATTCAAAAACCCACCCATGTCTTTCCATTTCATTCACACTGTGATTCATGGGCTTTATTTTGAGAAAAAAATCTTTCATGTGACCTGGACCACTGTTATCCCTATATCTTAACACTTTTTTTTTCTTATTTTATCAGGATATACTTTTGATTCAGAGACTTCACATTTGCTGGTAGCTCAGTTGGTTAAGAATCCACCTGCAATGAGAGAGACCTGGGTTTGATCCCTGGGTTGGGAAGATCCCCTGGAGAAGGGTAAGGCTACCTACTCCAATATTCTTGCCTGGAGAATTCCATTGACTGTATAAAGAGGTCACAAAGAGTCAGACACAATTGAGCAACTTTCACTACTGGAAACACTTTTTTCCCAAATGACAACTTGACTCACACCCTTCTTCTGTTCATAGCTTGGATCAAATGCCTCCATACTGTAAAGCCCTAAATTGGCCACTTAATTTCAAACAACCATCACCTTCTGCTTCCTCCTTTCTCTATCTACTTTATCTAGCTTTATTTTCATACTGTTATGGGAATTAAGATATTTAATTTAATATACCTGATATATTTATATTTTGTATCAACTGTAAACTCCATGAACACAGTTATTTCACATATTTTATTCATCAAAGTGGTGTGTGTCCAATAAAAATGAACTGAATAAATAATTTAGTGAATGAATGACATAATATTCTGCTTCATTTTGGATATGTATTCAGTAATTGGAACAACTGTTAGAGGAAGAAAGAAAACATCGAAGATATCTGCTTCCCTGGAATTCTTTGTGTTAGACATTCTGACAATGCTTTGTCAGATGCCCGATGCTAACAATGCAGTTACATGGGGCACATTTGTCACGGTCAGCATTCCACATGCAGTGAGAGGAGGAGACCAGCCCTTCTGGCTGACAAACAGCTCTCCCGGCTCTGACCTTCTGCGATGCCTCCTATCACCCTGGAGTAGCCCAGCCCACAAATGACAGGCCCTCAGTTTCAGTGGGAGATGCAAGACAGGTAGAGAAGCTCTGTTTTGCAACTTCAAAAGATAAAGGAATGCCTTGAGTATTCTGGCGTAAGATTTATGGTTATGAATCTGATAAATCATCAGAGATAAATGTGGTTTATTTTTCTCTCTCTTGCCAAAGATTACCTCCCTCCAGACTGCCATAAATGTCTTTAGGTTGTACCATCTAATCACTGCAGGAATAGTATAGAAGTATGTGAATGCTCATTTAAATCCCATCCTGGCATCCCCAACCTCCTTTGCCTCCTCTTTCTCACAAGTAGGCGCATATTTTTACCCTCGTATGTAAAGCATGAATACACACACACAGAGGAAGATGCTATCATTAAAAATTTTTTTTCTGGTAGTTTTGAACATGCTTTGCATGAGCAGTTTGAATTGTGAACTCTGACCTTCTTATCCAGGCAATGCATTCCAGGTTTCAGCGGAAAGTCTTTTTAATGAAACCATCATCTTAGGAAAGCAATTGATGGAGCTTTATTCAAACATATCCAATTCTCAAAAGGTTACATAAATAACCTAAGACACAAGCACATTCAATCTCATTTTTCTTTCTGCAATTAGACTTTTTTTTTTTTTTTTTGCAAATTCTTCCTTTGTTTTAGGGGTCATACTGTTAGGAGATCTGAGGAATTAAAGCTGAAAATTTGGAAAAGGGCCAAACATATTGAGTTACCACTTCAGTTTCCTAAACCCTTCAGAGCAAACAAATTGAATATATCATTTTATGATATGAATACTGGACTTCATAATCTGAAAATTATTATTTGAGTATTTGATTTTTAAATATTTTTAAATCATAAAACTTCTGGTTATTCCAAGACAAATTTGATGCGCCAAATTTGATATTGAGAAAATCTTCACATTTTCTAATAATAGAATGCTATGCTTTACTTTTAATTTCCTGGACCAGGATGATCAAATATTAGAGGACTCAAGTTATGTATTAAAGATAACTAAGCTTTGGAAAAAATAAACCTGGCATTCTAAGCACTTTAAGTATTTTTCTACTTCATTCCTGTGATATTTCTATATGCGAAAGTTACTATATCTGGTTTACAAATGAAGAAACTAAAGTTCAGATGAGTAAGCTGATTTTTCTCAACGGTACCCAGGTGGCATGTGTAAAAGCCAATGCTCAAAGACTCAATCTGACTTCTA
>SJYC01135402.1:0-21579 GCA_006408675.1 Madoqua kirkii
CAAAGATGGACACAATAAAGGATAGCAACAATATGGACCTAATAGAAGCAGAAGATATTAAGAAGAGATGGCAAGAATATACAGAACTACACAAAACGATCTGAATGACCCAGATAACCATGATGGTGTGATCACTCACCTACAGCAGAAAACCTGCAATGCAAAGTCAAGTGGGCCTTAGGAAGTGTAACTACAAACAAAGTTAGCGGAGTTCATGGAATTCCAACTGAGTTATTTCAAATCCTAAAAGATGACGTTATTAAAGTGCTGCACTCAATATTCCTGCAAATTTAGAAAACTCAGCTGTGGCCACGGTGGACTGGAAAAGGTCAGTTTTCATTCTAATTTCAAAGAAAGGCAAAGCCAAAGAATGTTTAAACTACTGCACAGTTGCACTCATCTCACACACTAGCAAATTATGTTCAAAATTTTCCAAAAAAAAAAGGCTTCAACAGTACATGGACAAAGAACCTCCAGATGTTCAAACTGGATTTAGAAAAGGCAGAGGAACCAGAGATCAAGTCGCCAGCATCCATTGGATCATACGAAAAGCAAGAGAACTCCAGAAAAACAGCTACTCTGCTTTATTGACTACACCAAATCCTTTGACTATGTGGTTCCCAACAGACTGGAAAATTCTTAGAGATGGAAATACCAGACTATCTTACCTGCCTCCTGAGAAATCTGTGGGCAGATCAAGAGGCAACAGTTAGAATCAGATGTAGAACAATGGACTGGCTCTAATTTGAGAAAAGCTGTATAATGTCATCCTACTTGTTTAATTTACATGCAGAGTAAACCATGCAAAATGCCGGGCTGGATGAAGCACAAGCCAGAATCAAGATTGCTGGGAGAAATATCAATAACTAGTATATAACTAATATAACTAATAATAACTAATAATGACACCACCCTTATGGCAGAAAGTGAAGAGGAACTGAAGAGACTCTTGATGAAAGTGAAAGAGGAGAGTGAAAAAGATGGCTTAAAACTCAACATTCAAAAACTAACATCATGGCATCTGGTTCCATCACTTCATGGCAAATAGATAGGGAAACAGTGGAAACAATGAGAGATTTTCTTTTCTTGAGCTCCAAAATAACTGCAGATGGTGGTGGCAGCCATGAAATTAAAAGATACTTGCTCCTTGGAAGAAAAGCTATGACCAACCTAGATAGCATATTAAAAAGCAGAGACATTACTTTGCCAACAAAGGTCCATATAGTCCAGTAGTTATGTATTGATGTGAGAGTTGGACCATAAAGAAAGCTGAGCAATGAAGAATTGATACTTCTGAACTCTGGTGTTGGAGAAGACTCTTGAGAGTCCCTTGGACCACAAGGAGATCAAACCACTTAATCGTAAAAGTAATCATCCCTGAATATTCATGGGAAGAATTGATGCTGAAGCTGAAGTTCCAATACTTTGGCCACCTGATGCAAAGGGCTGACTCTTTAGAAAAGATCCTGATGCTGGGAAAGATTGAAGGCAGAAGGGGACGACAGAGGATGAGGTAGTTGGATCACATCACTGACTCAACAGACATGAGTTTGAGCCAGCTCTGGAAGTTGGTGGTCAAGGAAGCCTGGTGTGCTACAGTCCATGGGGTTGCAGAGTCAGACATGACTGAGAGAATGAACCGAAGTAGTATATATATATGTATACTGGTATATATACATACATATATGTGTATGTATATATATGTAAAACCTACTTCCAAAATGAAGGTGATGTTATACTTGGAGTGTTTAGCACAGCCCCCAGTATATGTGAAGAAATCAATCACATCCTGTATTACCATTATGTACTAAGCACTTAGAATTGATTCCTCAATTTAATTTCTCTTACATTCGCTCAGTTCAGTTCAGTCGCTCAGTCGTGTCCGACTCTTTGTGCTATAATTATGTATAATATTAAAAGATAATAATAAGCCTTCTTCCATCTGTAAAATTCTGCAACTTTTTGTTTTATTTATGCATTCAAGTTACTAAGTAAAATACAAAATTGCCCTTGTTTCCTGAAAACTCAAATAGAAATACAACATTCTCTCTGTCTCTCTCTGTCCCTCACTGCCTCTTTCTCTACTGTCTCTCTCTCCTGTCTTATCTCATGTAATAGAAATATGATGCCCACATTTCAATTTAAAATTTCATTCTCCTGGTTGCTGTTACTTATTGATTTCTAACTGGTAAGAAATCCCAGCAACCGAGCAGTAGCAAGGATATAAACTAATCTCATGATTGGCATAATTTGACCTCATTTGGAGCTATTTAGACAGCCGACTACTGGGTTTACTCACTTTGCTTTTAACATGTTCATGTCGTGTGTGGAGGAAAAACACAGCAAGAGTAGAAAGGAAACTAGCAGCTGAGTCACAGCATCACATGCATTTAGTTTTTTCTTTCTTTTTATAGAAATTTTAGAAAAATGAGAATCAAGATTATAAATAAGCTCCAAAGAATACAAAAAAGAAAAATTCCTTACAATAAAGAAGTATAAATGTGCAAAATCAAAGATGAATTCTTTGCACAAGCTACATTTTAAAGTAAACATTACAATATTTTGACTAGAGATCAAAATAGCTTGTAGTTCACGAGAAAATATCAAGAAACCTTTTATGTCTAATGAAAAACTCAACACAGTCTTCAGTTTTATAACAGTATCAGATAAGAGTAGGTTTAGTTATTGATATTTTCTAGTTTGAGGGAAATTTTTCTCATAAAATGCTTAGATTTGGCACTCTCTCTTGAGGTTGCAATATGATTAAATTTAAAAGCATTGACTCTTTTCTTCTTGTGGGGTATCTGCTCCTGTGAGTAGATGACAAAAGTTATAGACACTGTCATAGAAAGAATAAACATATGCATATGTATTTGAAATAGTTCAGATAGTTCAGAATTCATAAACCTATTTCCCCCTTTTGTGAAGTGCTTTCATTAGCCCTTGAGAAGTCATGAACTTCTGCTTTTGAGAATAATATTGTCTTCCAAAGCTAAACATTGCCCCAGGAAATCTAAATTTTCACTTCCTACTCTAATGTACAAGACAAGCAAGAAAGTTTGGGAATTTCAAAGATGATGAATTTTTCTTAAGGGTCTACTTTAGTTTGCTAATCTAGAAGAGAACAGAGTAAGCCTAGTCATTTTAAAGGATATAGATAGTTGTGCTTATCAGGAGATCCTTCTCTTTCCTCTTGGAGATACACTCTAGCTTTGTATAAGGTTTTTGAAGGAAGCAGAATTATGCAAATAATAAAGACTCTGACATTAGTTGTATATGAAACCCAGCAATAGGTCAGATCCAAATATAACAAAAATGGGACATTTATAATAGAAAAAGTTGGCCAAAGCAAGCACTCCCTCTGACTCCCTTCAGGCCAAGTGGTACTATTCACATCACAATTGGCTGGGCAAAAATTCTTAGAATATGAATTTTCTCAAGAAGACCATGGCAAAGCCACCAGCCTCCAACTTGAACAAGCCAGAGAAGACACAGGATGGGAAAGGCTGCCTTGTGTTCTCTTTGTGCCACCATTTTTCTCATCTTCTGCACTTTAAACCATCCAAGGACCAATTTCTGTCTAGTGAGAGTTAAGATGCATGCAGGTGGATTTATCACATGTGACCATGGAGATTCAGCCAAAACAATGCTCTCCGGAATGCATGGCTGGGCATTTGGATAAATGTTAAGAAATGACTCAGAGAGGGGAGCAAAAGAAGACTCTTTCAAAGATGGGGAGGGAGTAGGGAGGAAGAAGGGCAAATAATACAGAGAGACTCTCCTTCCTCCTGCCTCACTTTGTCTCTTAATTCATTACATGATGGATGCCTGATTAAATAAAGGTGCTTCATATTAAAATGCATGGTTCTATTAAGAATGAAATGGGGCTTCCCTGGTGGCTCAGCTGGTAAAGAATCTGCCTGCAAGGCAGGAGACCCTGGTTTGATTTTGGGTCAGGAAGATCCCCTGGAGTAGGGATAGTCTACCCACTCCAGTATTCTTGGGCTTCGCTGGTGGCTCAGACAGTAAAGAATCTGCCTGCAATGCGGGAGACATGGGTTTGATCCCTGGGTTGGGAAGATCCCCTGGAGGAAGGCATGGCAACCCACTCCAGTATTCTGTTCTTACCTGGAGAATCCTAATGGACATAGGAGGCTGGTGGGCTACAATCCATGGGGTTGCAAAAGTTGGACAAGACTGAGTGACTAAGAACAGCACATGACATTAAGAACAAATGATTGAGACCTGGAATTCATATACTTCTGCTTTTATTTTATTCCTAAGACTGTTTTTGTTTCTGTCTGTTTTCTATTGAATCTTTCTCCTGGGCTTTAAATTTAATGCTTCCTGTGAGTTTTCTTTATCTCATTTCCATGGGATGAAACAGACATCTGAAAAGGAAAGAAGTAAATACTAATGCTAAAACACAAGCATCAAGAGTTAATATTTATTTATTAAGTGCTAACTATGTGCCATATACTGTGGTACTTTACATGGATAATTTGTAGTCATCACAACAAGTCTGCAAAAGACTTTCGCTATATGTACTTTTTTGTTGAAGAAAATGCCACAGAGATATTAAATGACTTGGCGATCTTATCTGTGAAAGAGAAAGGCACAGAAATATCCTAAAGGAAGGCCAGGATGTGTGAAAATTGATAAAAGCCAAGATTTAGGGCTATATTATATATGCTATTACTATTATAAATGCTTAGTATATATTTATTAATATTATTACCAAAATTGTACATTTAAACAGATAGGAAAACTGAAACACAGAATATTCAAAGTCAAGTTAGCTGATGGACCCAGATAATCCCTGAATTTTTAGACAATGGTCAATATACAAAATAAAAGGAGGCTGCATTCCTGATTTTTCACAGGGAGAAAAATCTTTGAACACTTTAGAGGGTTATATCAACAGAATATAAATATTTAATATGTTAAGCAACTGAAATATTGGTGTTTATTGTTAGAGTTGCTAACATAACTTTGGGCGTCCCTGGTGGCTCAGATGATAAAGAATCTGCCTGCAATGCTATAGTCCCAGGTTTAATCCCTGGGTCAGGAAGTTTCCTAGAAGGGAACAGCTACCTACTTCAGTATCTTTATCTGGAGAATTCCATGGACAGAGGCTACAGTCTCGGGGTTGCAAAGAGTTAGACACTTAACTATTATGATAATGACAAAGATTATAATAATAATTATTATATTAATAGTTCTGCAAGTGCATAAATTTATTAAGAAGTAGAATCAGTATCATAATTAGATATAGCTAGATGTAGATCCAGATATAGCTATATATATCTATGTGAATGTGTATGCTCAATACGTCTGACTCTTTGTGATCCAATGGACTGTAGCCTGCTAGGCTTCTCTGTCCATGGAATTTTCCAGGCAAGAATACTGGAGTGGATTACCATTTCCTACTCCATGATATATTCCTGACCCAGGAATTGAAACCCGCATCTCTTGCATTGGCAGATGGGTTCTTCACCACTAGCACCACCTTGGAATCCCTATATATGTCTATATTGATCTATAGAAGTGTAGATATAAATAGATTACAGACAGACAAATGGGTAGATCTATCTCTACTCACGTCCTTCTACCTATTTTTCTTTCTATCCACCAGCTTTTACTGTAGCATCAAACAATTCTGATATTTCTCTATTTCTTATTCATGTACACAGTTCAGTTCAGTCACTCAGTTATGTCCAACTCTTTGCGACCCCATGGACTGTAGCACACTAGGCTTCCCTGTCCATCACCAACTCCCAGAGCTTGCTCAAACTTATGTCCATTGAGTCAGTGATGCCGTCAAACCATCTCATCCTCTGTTGTCTGTAGTTAGACATCTGTTGTACATAATCTGTAGTTAGATTAGGCTGATCTGGGCTGTTCCAGGTTTTGGACTATGCTGTGCTTGGTTCTATATGTCTCCTCACTTCAGAAACAAAGCTAAAATTAAAATTCCCATTTGTGACATAATTTTCTTAAAATGGAGGCCAAAAAAGAGAAAAAACATGCACAGATACTTTGAAACTTTTGGTTCACATGTGGTATATGGCATATTAGTTCACATTTAATTGTCCAAGAGTCAATTTAGTTATGAGTCTCAGAGCTACTAAATGATAGTAACACCTGTTTATACCAAAATACAGTCCATTTCTTCCTCAAATGGACTTTGAGATCTGTTGAAGTTTCTTTCACTTCACAAAAGAAATGTATTTCTTTTAAGCACTGCTTTGTCATGTGGCTGTGACTAGATTCAAAATAAGAAAATGATGAAGATGATAATAATAGACATGATCTAATAAACATGATCTTTACCCTCTGAGAGTTGATGGGGTAATTGATGTTAATTCTTACCTGGAGAATCCTAATGGACATAGGAGGCTGGTGGGCTACAATCCATGGGGTTGCAAAAGTTGGACAAGACTGAGTGACTAAGAACAGCACATGACATTAAGAACAAATGATTGAGACCTGGAATTCATATACTTCTGCTTTTATTTTATTCCTAAGACTGTTTTTGTTTCTGTCTGTTTTCTATTGAATCTTTCTCCTGGGCTTTAAATTTAATGCTTCCTGTGAGTTTTCTTTATCTCATTTCCATGGGATGAAACAGACATCTGAAAAGGAAAGAAGTAAATACTAATGCTAAAACACAAGCATCAAGAGTTAATATTTATTTATTAAGTGCTAACTATGTGCCATATACTGTGGTACTTTACATGGATAATTTGTAGTCATCACAACAAGTCTGCAAAAGACTTTCGCTATATGTACTTTTTTGTTGAAGAAAATGCCACAGAGATATTAAATGACTTGGCGATCTTATCTGTGAAAGAGAAAGGCACAGAAATATCCTAAAGGAAGGCCAGGATGTGTGAAAATTGATAAAAGCCAAGATTTAGGGCTATATTATATATGCTATTACTATTATAAATGCTTAGTATATATTTATTAATATTATTACCAAAATTGTACATTTAAACAGATAGGAAAACTGAAACACAGAATATTCAAAGTCAAGTTAGCTGATGGACCCAGATAATCCCTGAATTTTTAGACAATGGTCAATATACAAAATAAAAGGAGGCTGCATTCCTGATTTTTCACAGGGAGAAAAATCTTTGAACACTTTAGAGGGTTATATCAACAGAATATAAATATTTAATATGTTAAGCAACTGAAATATTGGTGTTTATTGTTAGAGTTGCTAACATAACTTTGGGCTTCCCTGGTGGCTCAGATGATAAAGAATCTGCCTGCAATGCTATAGTCCCAGGTTTAATCCCTGGGTCAGGAAGTTTCCTAGAAGGAACAGCTACCTACTTCAGTATCTTTATCTGGAGAATTCCATGGACAGAGGCTACAGTCTCGGGGTTGCAAAGAGTTAGACACTTAACTATTATGATAATGACAAAGATTATAATAATAATTATTATATTAATAGTTCTGCAAGTGCATAAATTTATTAAGAAGTAGAATCAGTATCATAATTAGATATAGCTAGATGTAGATCCAGATATAGCTATATATATCTATGTGAATGTGTATGCTCAATACGTCTGACTCTTTGTGATCCAATGGACTGTAGCCTGCTAGGCTTCTCTGTCCATGGAATTTTCCAGGCAAGAATACTGGAGTGGATTACCATTTCCTACTCCATGATATATTCCTGACCCAGGAATTGAAACCCGCATCTCTTGCATTGGCAGATGGGTTCTTCACCACTAGCACCACCTTGGAATCCCTATATATGTCTATATTGATCTATAGAAGTGTAGATATAAATAGATTACAGACAGACAAATGGGTAGATCTATCTCTACTCACGTCCTTCTACCTATTTTTCTTTCTATCCACCAGCTTTTACTGTAGCATCAAACAATTCTGATATTTCTCTATTTCTTATTCATGTACACAGTTCAGTTTAGTCACTCAGTTATGTCCAACTCTTTGCGACCCCATGGACTGTAGCACACTAGGCTTCCCTGTCCATCACCAACTCCCAGAGCTTGCTCAAACTTATGTCCATTGAGTCAGTGATGCCGTCAAACCATCTCATCCTCTGTTGTCTGTAGTTAGACATCTGTTGTACATAATCTGTAGTTAGATTAGGCTGATCTGGGCTGTTCCAGGTTTTGGACTATGCTGTGCTTGGTTCTATATGTCTCCTCACTTCAGAAACAAAGCTAAAATTAAAATTCCCATTTGTGACATAATTTTCTTAAAATGGAGGCCAAAAAAGAGAAAAAACATGCACAGATACTTTGAAACTTTTGGTTCACATGTGGTATATGGCATATTAGTTCACATTTAATTGTCCAAGAGTCAATTTAGTTATGAGTCTCAGAGCTACTAAATGATAGTAACACCTGTTTATACCAAAATACAGTCCATTTCTTCCTCAAATGGACTTTGAGATCTGTTGAAGTTTCTTTCACTTCACAAAAGAAATGTATTTCTTTTAAGCACTGCTTTGTCATGTGGCTGTGACTAGATTCAAAATAAGAAAATGATGAAGATGATAATAATAGACATGATCTAATAAACATGATCTTTACCCTCTGAGAGTTGATGGGGTAATTGATGTTATACCAAGATGGATGTAATACTCACAGCACATCAAGTAATTTAGACATCTTTAAACTCCTGAAAGGTACATGATATTAGTTAATATAAATGAAATACTTACATATCAGTCGAGAATATACATATGCAGCCTTGTCTCCGGGTCAATGGCTTAAAGAGGAATTAAGCAATTTAGTTTGTTTCTAAGGACAAGATCAGTTGACGCCAGTCTGGTATTTCATTCTTAAGGTAAGTTGGGATAAAATGAGTGGGAGGTCTTCTTTTTCATGTTATACAACATGGAGTGCACTGTGAAGACTTAATTATAGAAGAACTAGATTTAAGTAATAAATTATTATAAATTTATTAATAGTTTTATAAAAAGATACTAGAGAAGGCAACGGCAATACACTCTGGTACTCTTGCCTGGAAAATCCCATGGTGAAGGAGCCTGTTAGGCTGCAGTCCGTGGGGTCACTAAGCATCAGACATGACTGAGCAACTTCACTTTCACTTCCTTTCATGCATTGGAGAAGGAAATGGCAGCCCACTCCAGTGTTCTTGCCTGGAGAATCACAGGGATGGGGGAACCTGGTGGGCTGCGGTTTATTGGGTCACACAGAGTCGGACACGACTGAAGCGACTTAGCAGCAGCAGCCAGTATTCTTGCCTGGAGAATCTCATGGACAGAAGAGCTTGGCAGGCTACAGTCCATGGCATTGCAAAGAGTCAGACACAACTGAGTGACTATCACTTACTCAAGAAGATACTATTAAAATGCTTCCTTGTTAATCAACTCTATGGGAGGAAACAAATATGAAAGAAAACAAAATTTTAATAAAATAATGCTGTAGTTTCAAAGACTCATGACAAAATCAACATTGTATACAGTATTGAAAAATTTAAAAGATCCTAACTATACAAAAATAGGAAAAAGTTACTCAAATTTTGACATGTCTGCATAATTTAATATTATTACTAGAAAGTTATTAATAGATTGTACTATTTATACTACATATTTTGTGAACAGTACAAATCCAGGAATAAAATACAGTGAAAACAGTGGAGAGAGAGGCAAAATACATAATGTAAGCATTAGCTGTATTTGAGTAATAACATTTAATTTTCCTTTATTTGAAAAACATTGGGTGATAGGCATGGTTCTGAGCATCTTGTGAATATTAATTTATTTAGCCCTCCAATTACTCTATGAAAAAGGGACTATATATTAGTTCTCTATTGCTGTGTGGAAAAAAAAAAAGTTATCGTAAAGTTAGCTGCTTTTTATTACGGTGTAGCTACTGTTGATTGGGTGTCCAGGCATGGCTTAGCTGTGTCTTCTGTTTCAAGTACCTTAAAGCTGCAGTTGCACTTTAACAGGGCTGCCTCGTGATCTGGAGTCTCACCTAGGAAAGAATCTTCTGAGCTTGCATACATTGTGGGCAGAATTCATTTCCTGTGGCTTTAAAAAAGGGCCCAGACTCCTGACCATCACTGGGAAAACATCCTTGTGTTTTTAGAAACTGCCTTAACTTCCCTGCCATGTAATCCTCTCCATAGCACATTCAAGGCCTCATTCAAGGATATTTGTGGCCTCAATGTGAGCAGGGAATGTCTCAAGTGCAGTCTGCTAAGACAGAGTCAAACAATGTAATGCAGTCATGGGAGGGATGGCCTGTCTTGTTTGCCATACAGTGTTGCCTAATCAATGGAGTGACACACCATCATTTTGACATATTTTATCTATTAGAGACAAGTCACAGATTCTGCATGCACTCAGGAGGAACTCAAACAAGGGCATGAGTTTTTGGAGGTAATCTAATTTGCATCAGCCATATACTGTTTTTATTTTTTTCTCCTTTTTTTATGAAACAATTGAGATTCAGAGAGATAAATTAGCTTGCCTATGGTTAAATGTTAATTGTAGGAAATGGTATGTGGATCTAGGATCCTTGCTCTTAATCATTTCTCTAAAATTCAGTATACATTCAGTGTATAAGTTGAGTGCCTCCAATGTGTTAAACATTGTGATAAACTTTGGAAATATTGTAGCAGAAGAGATATGATTTTTGCTCTTAAAGAGTATGCTTTCAGGAGTGGGGTTCAGGATGGGGGACACATGTACACCCCTGGCTGATTCATGTGAATGTATGGCAAAAACCTGTACAATATTGTAAAGTAACTAGCCTCCAATTAAAATAAATAAATAAATTTACAAAAAAAAAAAGAAGAAGTATGCTGTCTAGTAGGCAGATGACATACCCAGGTGGGCAACAAGTATAGTCAAGTATAAAGACCATACAGACCAAGTGTGGGGATACTGTGGATGCCCAGAGAATGGCCACCTAATCTCGAATTGTTGGATCAATGGAGACTTCCAAGAAAACATGACTTGAAAGTGATGGCAAGATGAATGAATAAGAAGAGAGAAGGAGGGCAAGAAATGAATGAAGATAGCGGGTAGGTGAAGTGCTTTGGGAGGTGGAGGCAACCATGTTGAGAGGTGCTCTGATGAGAGTAATATCATTCTGACCAAACTTAAAAGTGTCTCTACAACTTCAGCCAGAGATGATGGAGCCATAATGGGAATGGTGTTAACATTCCTTAATGGCCATAACACTCCTGGGTTATGTATAAGAAGTGAATTGTGGAGGAACTTGGCTTTATATGAGACGATGCCAAGTCACTGAAGAAAAAAACTTTATCAATGTATAAATCTTTAATTGCATGCAGATAGAAAGATAATTGCAGGCTGTGGGCCCAGATAGAATATGATTGTAATAATCTGGGTGAGAGATAACAGTGATTTGGACCAGTTAGTGAGATTTGGGTTGGAGAGAGGTGATCCATTTAGAAACTATCTCTATGCTTCTTGGTCTTTATTACAGTTTTTTTTTTATGTTTGTCAGAATTATATTCAATAAGCATATTTCACTTTTAATGTCAGAGAACTGTGCTTTTAATAAGGAATTAATAAAGCAGATATTCTCCCCAAATACAGTGCTCTACTCTTTTTCCTACTAAAGTTAGATTCATTTACTGAGAAGAATAATTTTTACAAGCTGAGGCATTTGTGCATTTTTTTCCACCTTCTTTTTGAAATAGCTCTAGGTTTCATAATGAAAGCCTGCTTTATTAGTTCTAATGGGTTCCCTGTTATATGAATCTATCCAGAATTATACTTTCATACTTATCAATTGAAAAATCAAAAGACCCAAAAGCACATCTTATCAGGGCCATGGGATAAGGATGTGAGGTGTTCTTAGAGATGGGCTGCAGATCTTACATTGCAGGACAGAGGACTCTGGCACCTCATAAGAAGGTGTGAGGAACGCAATGTGAGTCTCAGCACTGTTTCCTGCCCAGATGCTCAAAGAAATGTGGCATAAAAAAGTTGGCAGAAAGAGTCTGAAGTCCCGAATTTAGGGGCATCTGCCCAATTTCCATCATCTCAGAACATTCCATTGAATAGCCTTGCTATATATATCCTCCCCATGTTACAATAGGATGACTAGAGTTTGAATTATTCATTCTAAACAGTGATGAGACCTCAATGTGCTCGAACTCTCCTCAGTTTGGAAAAAAAAATATGCTCAGTAAATCATGCTTCCCCCATCCACTAATATTAGGCTATTCTCTGAAAGTATTTTAGGAGATAGATAGTAGGCTGGATAATGACCATCTAAATATTTCAAGTATTAGTTCTTGAAGCTTGTAAATCTTATTTGGGGAAAAGATTTTTACAGATACAATAAAGGATTTTAAGATGTGGAAATGACCTTCAGCGATGCAGTTGGACCCTGAGTACTATCAGAAGAGAGAGATAAAAGGAGAGAACACAAAAGAGAATGTGATGCTGGGTGGAGATGCAGCCACAATGGAAGGATGCCAAGAGCTGCCAGAAGCTGGAAGAGGTGAGGGATGGATCGCAGTCTACAGCCTACAGAGGATGTGTCACTCTGTGGACACCCTGATTTCAGACTTCTAACCTCTAGAACGGTTAGAAAACACAATTGTGTGCTTTAAGCCTCTAAGTTTGTGTTATTTGTTATGACAGCCCTAGGAAAGTAATGTAGCAAGGATGAAATATTGTTAGAACACTTTCTATGCAGATTAAGAAAGGACTTAGCTCTTTGAATGGGTAGAATTCTATAGACAAGCAGTGTGGAGAGGAGATATACTTGGGTTGGATTTTTGCCTCTACTTACCTCTTCAGAAGGTACCTTTGTGGAGAGGACAGCTTGTGCCACAGTCCTAAGGGTGAAAGAGATAAGAAGATCTGGGTTTACAAAAGGAAGAATGCTAAAAATTAAAAAGAAAGTAGAGAAATAAGAGTCAGATGACATGAAGGCCACACTCCAGAAATAATGATTATAATTCTCCTTTCAGAGCATATCTCAAAACTACTTCATGTGGATTATCTCTCTGTCCCTGCAATACCCCATGAGGAAGACATTAGTTCTATTTCCTTTGAATTCTGTTGGATGCTCTAAGATTCACTTCCAAATATTCTCCTCTGTTTCTTAGTTTCCTGTCACTGTTGGGTTGACTAGGCAGAATCATTTTATTCTATAGAGAGTTTAATTAGGCAATTCTTTCAGGAAGCCCATCAAATCTAGATTGATTAAGATTGCTTTCAGAATGATATTTAATTGGGATAATGGTTTAAATTGGTTATTGATGAGGGAAGATTTGCTTGTGACTAGCTTAATTCCCTCTGGATGAGATTAGAAAGCTTTCCCCAGACAGTGTGTGGTTCTTCAGATAATTTGAAAAAAAATACATCAGGCATGAAAATTAGTGATTGAGATAATGCTTGGCTAAGGTGATCTAAGAATTTAACCAAACCATTAAGGGTATAAACTCTCTAGCGGAGACACATTCTAAGTAACAAGCCATTTCCTCAGAATTGGCTGTGAATTTCATGCTAATTCTCTGCATTCATAATGTATACTAAGGGTCAGAAGCAGAGGTTTGCAGGACAAGCAACAGCTAAGAAGTCCAGAGTCCTGCTACCTACAGAATTAAGTGCTCGACACTCCATTTTTTAATCACAACACTGCTATGAGTAAAAGCTTTATCACTCTCAATCAGCAAAGTTCTGAGATAACAAATAAATAATCCAAGTTTACACAGTGAGTGAATGGTGAATGGTAGCTTTAAAGCTCAGATCCCTAGAGGTCTGACACTAGTTCATTCATTTAGCAATTGTTTAATAAATGCCTACTGTGAAGTACACACTATTCTAGGCACACGGGATAAAGCAGAATAAAACAGATTCTGTCATCAGAAAGCTTACACTGAGTGTGGGATTCAGAGAGTGAATGGATACAAAAGAAAATAAATTCTATATCAGGGTACATGCATGTGTGCGAAGTCACTTCAGTCATGTCCGACTCTTTGTGTGCCTAAGGACAATAACCTGCCAGGCTCATCTGTCTACAGAATTCTCCAGGCAAGAATACTGGAGTGGGTTGCCATGTCCTCCTCCAGGGGTTCTTCCCAACCCCACATCTCTCATGTCTCCTGCATTGGTAAGCAGGTTCTTTACCACTAGCACCACCTGGGAAGCCCATATCAGGTTATAGGGGAAGTCAAATATCCCAAAACATACTGTTCTCTACTTAATCCTTTTCTCTTTTGTTTTTTTCCTTTTAAGATTTGGTTTTGAAAGGGACTACACAGGGTCATGGACTCAAACAAGAACTCTGAACTGTAAATTTCCAGAAGGACATCCTATAAGCAGACGAAGGCAAGGTGAAGAGTGCCTTGTTTCTATCCAAGCAGTTATAATGATGATTTTTTTAAATGAGGTATTAATAATCCCCTATTGTTGAGCTTCTCAAAGTGTCCCATTGAATCATTTTTATCACCCCATTTTTTTGCTAATCATTGGTGCCCTAGGACAAACAGGAGCAAATTCTTACTTGAGTGTAGATTTCTTTGGTAAGATTTTCCAAAGTTAGAATCAGACCTTGTCACCCACTAGTTGAACCTCAGTTTCCTTATCTTTAAAGGGGACTGAAGAATCAATGGGTAAACACAGGGAAAGTGCTTAGGATAAGGCCTGGTACATAGTAATGCTAAATAAATATTAGCTATTAATAATCATTATTTTTCCTTCAAGATAATTTATGGTGAAGGAGCTTGTTGGTGATTGGGCAAGATTTTTGGTGACAAAAGTCTGAGGCTTCTTTCTTTCCCCAGCTCCTTCCCTGCCTCGTCCTATGACTGACTCCTTTCCTATTTTGTGTGCCTCACAACCCAAGCAGCTTAGTCCTGCCTCCTCCTCATGCTTTCCAAACATCTGCTTGTCAACTTCATTGTCAGTTTCTCTAAACTCAGTATTTGCATTTTCATGCCCCTATGGCTTTCACCAAGTTTCCTAACCATCTGGGCCTAAGTATTTTTGCTTTTCAAAATCAGGATAGTAGCATCATTATAAAATTGCTAAGGAAGTTAATAATTGTTAATACTACATTATATGTATGCATATATAACTATATATATAACTGTAGTTATTGATAATGTATTTGTATTGAGCAGACAGTAAATACTTTATGAGTATCTTCTCAACACCCCTGTCTAGTGAGAAATATTTTTCTAAATTTGTTTCATAGATGAGAAAACTGAGACTTAGTAATTGAATATGATATGAAATTGATATAATAAAGTAATGTAAGATTAAATAACAATAGGTGGGACATTACAAAAGAAGCTATGCCACAGTTTCCTCTAGAGGACTGCAGACATTGCTATGGTCATGTGTTAATAAAATTTCCAAAAGGCATTGCTTTAAATTTATATTGGAACTTAAAGAACCTGGAAATCTTTGATCAGCTAGGGTAGCAAGCAGTGCTAGCAGAAGATATAACTTCTAGAGTTAAAAACTACCTCCATACATTTTTCCCATGCTTTCAACATTTCTTAAAAAGTGGTGTGTTTTAAAATAGAGGTCATTGTAGGTCATGCTATTTCTTTTTTTATCTAAAAATCTGTGATTAACACAATGATTTTATTTTGTTGTTGTTTAAATAATTAATGTTGTTTGCATCAGGAAAACTGGAATTAGTCATGTTTATTATCTATATCTTTGGGGGAATAACTCTCTCAATTTGCTTCCAATAATCAAAGAAATAGAACTGCATTTTGTGTTTGTTAAATTCTGCTAGCTTGGGGTCAAGAGAACTGGCTTCAAACCCTTACTTTTTCATTCACTAACTCTATAATTAAAGTCAAGTATGGAACAATTTGATCATTTGTTTCCTCTGCTATGAAACCAGGATAATTTTCCTGTCCAACTCATAGGGTTGTTTACAGATTTAATACATAGAAACTCTCATTACATCTTGAATATTTTATATTTTTAAAAATTATTTTTCTTAAATTTTTATTGAAGTATAGTTGCTTTCCAATGTTGTGTTAGTTTCTGCTGTACAGTAAAGTAAGTCAGTTATATATTTTCCACTCTTTTAGGTTTCCTTCCCATTTAGGTCACTCCAGGTCGTTGAGTAGAGTTCCCTTTGCCACCTGATAGATTCTTATTAATTTTTTATTTTAGACATGAAGTGAAGTGAAGTGAAGTCGCTCAGTCGTGTCCGACTCTTTGCAACCCCGTGGACTGTAGCCTACCAGGCTTCTCTGTCCATGGGATTCTCTAGGCAAGAATACTGGAGTGGGTTACCATTTCCTTCTCCAGGGGATCTTCCCAACCCAGGGATCGAACTCTGGTCCCCTGCATCAGAGGCAGACGCTTAAACCTCTGAGCCACCAGGGAAGCGGTGTATATATGCCAGTTCTAATCTCCCAATTTATTCCACTCCTTTTTCTCCCCTTGGTAACCATAAGTTTCTTCTCTACATTTATGACTCTATTTCTGCTTTGCCAATAAGTTCATCTGTTTAATTTTTCTAGATTGCAAATACAAGCAATATTTTATATATATATATACATATGTATATGTATATATATGTAATAAATATGCATATTTATAAATATATTTATATATAAATATTTTATATATATATATATATATATACACACATATCACTCTGTATAACAGTCTTTAGATTTATCCATGTCTCAGCAAATGGCAAAATTTCATTCCTTTTACAGCTGAGTAATATCCCTTTGTATATATGTACCACATCTTCTCTATCCATTCCTTTGTTGATGAATGTTTAGACTGCTTCTATATTTTGACTATTGTAAATAGTGCTGCAGTGAATATCAGAGTGCCTGCATTTTTTTGAATTATGGTTTTCTCTAGATATATACCTTGGAGTGAGATTGCTAGGTCATATGTTTACTCTGTAGTCCTTTAAGGAACCTCCATAATATTTTCCATAATGGCTGTACCACTTTATATTCCCACCAATAGTGTAGCAGGATTCCCTTTTCTTCACACTCTTTTCAGCATTTATTGTTTATAGACTTTTTGATGATGGCTATTCTGACTAGTGTGATGTGATACTTCATTATAGTTTTGATTTGCATTTCTCTAATAATTAGTGATACTGAGCATCTGTTCATGTGCCTTTTGGCCATTTGTATGTCTTCTTAGAAAAATGTCTATTTAAATCTTCCCCCCTTTTTAGGGGGTTGGGTTAGTCCATGCACCTATATTCACCTAATCTATGACAAAGGAGGCAAGAACATACAATGGAGAAAAGACAATCTTTTCAATAAGTGTGCTGGGAAAACTGAACAGCAACATGTAAAAGAATGAAATTAGGACAGTCTCTAATATCATTACACCAAAATAAACTAAAAAATGGATTACAGACCTAACTGTAAGGGTAGACACTATAAAACTTAGAGGAAAACATAGGCAGAACACTCTGACATAAATTGTAGCAAGATTTTTTTGATTCACCTCTTAGAGTAATGAAAATAAAAACAAAAATAAACGATTGGGATCTAATTAAACTTTAAAACTTTTGCACAGCAAAAGAAAAGACAAAGGGAAAAAGACAGCTCTCAGAATGGGAGAAAATATTTGCAAAGGAAGCAACCAAAAAGGATTAATCCCTCAAATATATAAACAGCTCACATAGCTCAATACATTTTTGTAAATTCATTATGGCCATCAAAAAATTAATTTTCTGTATTTTTGTTTATTCAGGTAATATTGGCCTTTTAAATAAAACTATGATTATAAACATGTGAAAAACAAAATTGAAGAAAAACACACATGGGGCACATGTTATTGTTAGGCAATCAACTGTTGGAAATCAAAGAACCATCAAAATTATACTTGTATCGTGTGCCCCTCACTGTCCTTGAAGTTGAATATGCATTTGTGAACAAGATAAGCACAAGCCCTGCTGACAGAGCCTTAAAATCTTGTAGGATTTCAAGCATCTACACAGTTCAGTAGAGGCAGTTGTTGTCCCTCAGGATGCAGAGGTTTTCTCTGTTTTAAAAAGTTATTTGGAAAGTAAGTGAATCACTCTGGTCATTCAGATAGCTTTTCACAGTTTTTAGGAAATCCTCTCCAGTACTCTTGCCTGGAAAATTCCATGGATGGAGGAGCCTGGTAGGCTACAGTTCGTGGGATCGCAAAGAGCCGGACAGGACCGAGCAACTTCACTGAACTGTACCAGTAGTATAGAAATAGGAGAAACTACTTTTCAAAACTCGAGTTTTGTTTTCTGACACTGGATATTGTAAAATATAGGCAAAGACAGAGTAATGACTTAAATTCACTGATCTCTAAAATATTTTTTTAATTTAAAAAATAGGTGAATTCTTTGGTTTTATTTTTAAAGACATTTCTACCATTACAAATTCATAAAAATTCCCCATAGAACAATAAAGAAATAAGTCATCTAGTACTGTCTGTTTCTTTGTATGTTTAATTATTAAGCAATCTTAGTGAGAATTTCCTTCAGAATTAGAAATAAAACTCTGGATTTCAGTTGCATTCTAATTAGCAAATGAGTGTCTAAAAGAATAAATTAATCTGTGAAAGCTTCCTACATGTATGCAAAAAGCCTGCTTAACATTTGAATGACTATCTAGGTGTCATTCTGGTAGCAGACTTTCTAGGATGGGAAGACAAAAGATCACCATTGTGGAGGTATATGTTTATCTTGAGATTAATGTGGAACATCAGTGAAGAAGATTCTATGCCTATTGCATTCAAAGTAATTTTCTTTTCCTATTACCATATAGCTAATTGCTTAATTATTCTAAATTTCTTTCTGATACATTTAACAAACCAAATAATATGTCCATTAATAATATCTCCATTACTAAATAATGCCTTTTCCATATTGCTGGCTGACAACTGAATTATTGGTTGAGAGTAACTCTTGGCCTTTAAATAATTCAGATCTAAGGAAAAGAGAAATAAAACCTCTGTCAAGAGAATAACTGAGTGATTCTTGTAAAATAGCTGAAGATGTATTTGTTCAATTCTGCTGCCAGAAAGTCCCAAAAGAAGTGAAGAAAATGTATCTTGCAGAAGATGGGAAGACTAGATCAAATACATATTTTATAGCACATATATAATAAAATCCCACAAAATTATATATAATATAAAACAAAATACTGGAAGCAACATGATTCAGAAAACTTTAAAATTAAAGGATGGTCAAAGACATAGAAAATAGTATAAAAACTACAAGAAGACTTAGGCAGAAACACAGTATTATGAGTTATAAATATATATAATTTTAACATCCACTTCCCAATTAAAGTACTCTCATAGCTCAGTTGGTAAAGAAGGAAGGAAGGAAGGAAGGACGATGAAGTCGCTTAGTCATGTCCAACTCTTTGCAACCCCATGAACTGTAACCTACTAGGCTTCTCTGTCGATGGGATTCTCCAGGCAAGAATACTGGAGTGGATTGCCATTTCCTTCTCCAGGGGATCTTCCCAACCCAGGTATCGAACCTGGGTCTCCTGCACTGGAGGCAGATGTTTTAACCTCTGAGCCACCAGGGAAGTCCCAGTTGGTAAAGAATCTACCTGCAATGCAGGAGACCCTGGTTCAGTTCCTGGGTCAGGAAGATCCCCTGGAGAAGGGATAGGCCACCCACTCCAGTATTCTTGGGCTTCCTTTATGGTTCAGGTGGTAAAGAATCTGCCTACAATGCAGGAGCCCTGGGTTAGATCCCCGGGTTGGGAAGATTCCCTGGAGAAATGAAAGACTTCTCTAGTATTCTGGCCTGGAGAATTCCATGGGCTGTATAGACTATGGGGTTGCAAAGAGTCAGACATGACTGAGCGACTTTCACTTTCCCAGTTAAAGCAGACAATAATAAGAACGATACAGACAATATACTTTTAAGTGGGCATTCAACAGTTCATATAATAGGTTTGATAAAATTAAACCATATCTATTAAAATTATAACTAGTGGAATTAGTATGTCTTGGATACTTTGATACAGAAGGCATGATTTCCCATTCCAGCTCAGCCACCTTGGTCCGTTCTTACAGTTTTCCCAAGTTTCAGAAATCTTATTGTAAAATGAAAATTGCAGTGGTACCTACCATATACAGTTATTGTATGTGTTAAATGGTTAATAATAAATAAAGCTCTTAGAACGTTGTCTGGCATTATATAAGTATCAACTGTTATTACTTCCGGTTCTCTTCTTCTCAAATAATAATTTCTCTGTTCTATATATCTTTCTTAAGATATCATAGTATTTTTCTTTTACTTCTGCATCTGGAGGGTTTTGCAGCTTTGCTTCAGCTTGCTTCAGTTTTCAGTAATGCCACTTTTTTTTTCTTTATCACCTGTCAATATATTTCAATTTTATTGCTGCATTTCATATGTCCTCATATGTCCATACAATAATGTGATTATTTTTCATCTCTGAAATTATTTCATTTTATCTACAGATGATATCTTAACTCTCAATTTATTTAAAAAACACACCTTCTTACAAATAGTTTATGGTATTTAGGCAATCTTTTCTAAAAGTTTAATTTTTCAAGTGATTATTTCCAGAGAATCATATTTTTTCTGAATTATAATGATTTGGGAGAATGGCATTGAAACATGTATAATATCACATATGAAATGAATTGCCATTCCAGGTTTGATGCATGATACTGGACGCTTGGGGCTGGTGCACTGGGACGACCCAGAGGGATGGTATGGGAGGGAGGTGGGAGGGAGGTTCAGGATGGGGAACACGTGTATACCTGTGGCAGATTCATGTTGATGTACGGCAAAACCAGTACAATATAGTAAAGTAATTAACCTCCAATTAAAATAAATAAATTTATATTGAGAAAAGAAAGATAATGTAAGTTTTTAATATATTTCTTTAAAATGGCTAATATAGCTGTGTACAGTTGTGGTATATGTTTATAGTTTTTATTTATTCAGAGGTGATAGTTGAGTCTGTAGTACTCTTCATTGTGTGATCAATGACTAGATTTTATATAGCCATCAAATACCCATTCAATTATCAAGAAAGTATATGCTGAGGAGTTACTGACTTGCAGACACTGTTCTAAATAATGGGGATACATGAAGCACAGGCCAGAAATGACTACTGCTTATGTAATGGACAGACAGTAGATAAACAATATATATACACCTAAAATAACCTTGGAGGAGGAAATGGCATCCCACTCCAACCCTGCCTGGAAAATCTATGGGGTCGCGAAGAGTCGGACACAACTGAACAACTTCACTTTCACTTTTCACTTTCATGCATTGGAGAAGGAAATGGCAACTCACTCCAGTATTCTTGCCTGGGAATCCCAGGGATGGAGGAGCCTGGTGGGCTGCAGTCTATGGGGTCGCACAGAGTCAGACACGACTGAAGTGAGTTAGCAGCAGCAGCAAAATAACCTAAGGATAAGGAACTGTAGAGTTTTAGAAACTAGAATGGAAGCAGGATGCAATTAGACAGAGAACTGAATGAAGAAATGTAGGTTTTCTGCAAGCAAGTGGGCATAGGACATTCTAGGCACATATGCAAGGCCAGTGTAAAGGCACTGACGTGCAACAGAGTCGGTTTGTTTGAGCA